>CAUYRT010011498.1:0-14321 GCA_963574885.1 Lepilemur ruficaudatus
TACAACCAACACTCCATTTTAAGTGTACAATTAAATGATTTTCAGTGAATTTACCGAGGTGTACAGTTAATCACATGAATCAGTTTTTGAGGAACTCCTTTCCCCTATTGAGACCCCTAATTCCGCTCCCCAACTACGTGACCTTTTAAAAATCCAAATCAATTCACATTGTCTCCCCACTAGAAGTGCTCCAGTGGCTTCCTGTCATACTTAAGAATATGTACACCCTTTGGCTCAGCAATTCCACAACCAAGACCATATTCCAAGGAAATAATCACTGATGTGTCAAAAGATATAGCTATAAGAATGTCCATTCACAGCAATACTGTTTAAAAGGGGAAAAATTAGAAGTAAATTAAACATTAGAAATTAATCTTGTATATCTTAAAAGTGATGCTATTGAAGAAATTAAAATAAGAAAAGAATATTTTGATATACAAAGCAAAAAAGCAAGTTATAAATACTATGTAAAGAATTATACATGCATAAGCACATGTGGGTGATACAAGGGCAGCCTTAGGTTACCTGTGAAAGTAGCTGAGCTGGGGGCTTCCTAGGCTGTACCTCCAGATTGTGGGCTTTGAATATTCTACTTTTACATTTTTTTCAGGCTCAAATTATTGTGACCATGTTATATGGGTGTGACCACTCTCACCTATATGTCTCTCTGAGACCAACTCCAAATGACTTTTTATTACTGTTTAGTCTAGAGATAGGTTCTCGCTCTGTAGTCCAGAGTGCAGGGTGTGATCCTAGCTCACTGCAGCCTCAAACCGCCGGGCTCAGGCAACCCTCCTGCCTTAGCCTCCTGAGTGGCTGAGACTACAGGCATGCACTACCACACCGGCTAATTTTTCTCATTTTTTATAGAGACAGGGTCTCACTATGTTGCCCAGGCTGGTCTTGAACTCCTGGCCTCAAGCAATCCTCCTGCCTCAGCCTCCCAAAGTGCTGGGATTATAGGCATGAGCCACCATGCCCAGGCCCAAATGGAGACTTTTTTTTTTTTCCTGATACAGGGTCTTGCTCTGTCACCCCAGCTAGAGTGCAGTGGTATCATTATAGCTCACTGCAACCTCAAACTCCTGAGTTCAAGATATCCTTCTGCCTCAGCCTCCCAAGTAGCTGGGACTGCAGGCATGTGCCACCACGCCCAGCTAATTTTTCTATGTTTTGTAGAGATAGGGTCTCACTCTTGCTTAGGCTAGTCTCGAACTCCTGGCCTCAAGTGATCCTCCGGCCTTGGCCTCCCAAAGTGCTAGAACTACAAGCATGAGTCATCAAGTGACTTTTAAAACAAGTATATCCTGCACAAGCATTCTCCCAATTTTTCTATGAACAGAAGTGTTAGTTATTGAGATGCATGTCCTTTCTGTTCACTCCAAGGAAATAGAATGCTACTCTGGGGAGAGTAACTAATTGCTTTGACTACAAGTTCATCCTCCCTCCACCTCTCAGAAAGGACACGTGGACCACTAGCTATTTTCTCCAGTAAACTCCACCCCAAGTCTATTGACCCAGCCTGAGAAGCCTGTAGACTGCCTTGTTACTAGGAGCTGGTTATGTGTGCTGTACAAATATTGTTAAATTTATTTAGCATAAAACTGATAAGAAGCATAGGTTTGGGCTTAGCCAGGTGTGGTGGCTCATGCCTGTAATCCCAGCACTCTGGCAGGCTGAAGCAGGAGAATCAACTGAGGTCAGGAGTTTGAGACCAGCCTGAACAACAGCCAGACCCTGTCTCTACAAAAAATAGAAGAAATTAGCTTGGTGTGGTGGCATGCCCCTATAGTCCCAGCTACTTGGGAGGCTGAGGCAGGAGAATCGCTTGAGCCCAGTAGTTTGAGGTTGCTGTGAGCTATGATGATGCCACTGTACTCTAGCTGGGGCAACGGAGGGAGACCCTGTCTCAGAAATAAATAGATAGATACATAGAATCATAGGTTTGGACATAAACACAGTTTGTGTAATGAAAGACTAATAGGTTATCAACCTTATGAATATATAACCAAGAAATTTACAGGTGCTTAGGGGCTGTTATGAAAACCCCTAAGTCTTTTGGACAAGACCTGTAGAGAGACACCGTAGCAAAGTGTTAAGAGTAAAAGCAACAGGGCCTGCTGAGCTGGGTTCAGATCCTGGCTCCAACACACAGTCTAGGAACGCTGGGCTAATTATTCAATCTCTTTGTGCTTTGGTTTCCTCCAGTGTACTGGAGGTAATATTGTTAGTAGTCATCTCACAACAGCTGGGTTGTTGTAAGAATTTTGAATTAACTGATGAGCACACATGTGCACAGAGGGAAGTAAAACTCCATGGAAGGCAACGGGGAGGGGGAAGGAGGGGAGGGGAGTAAAACAACCTGATGGGTACTATGAACACTATTTGGGTGACAGGAACGCCTATAGCCAGGACTCAAGCATTACAAAAACAATCCATGTAACCTAAAACATTTGTACCCCCTTAATATTTTGAAATTCTAAAAAAAATTGCAAAAAAATAAAGTTCAATTCTTGGTACTTGATACACAAAGTATAATAATTATTTGTACAGTATGCCTCAAGTAATCTATATCCCCTGAGACTAGGACTGCAGAAGCAGGAATGAGGGATTTCTCTCCCAGCAGGAAGTTGGATCAACTGGAAAATAGATCAAGGCTGGGAGCTGATACCAAGGGCTGCTGTTAACTGCCCGGCAGGTGAAGGGCAAGGCCAGAGCTGGCAGCTGGTTGGTGGGGAGACGGAGATAACAAACTCCGGGATGTCCAACCATTAGTCAAATGAGGAAATGCTGCCGGGTTGGGAAAATTTGTTAACAGAGCTCACATTTCAGTCCAGTGCTACCAACATTATAGTGATTTCATACCATGTTCTAAGAAAGAGAGAGAAGGAAGGCTTGATCCACCCAGAAATAAGTTACCGATCGGCTATGAGTATCTTGTTTTATCATTATTATAAAAAAACAATATACAGCTGTAATTAAAATGTTGGAACTCAGAAAAGTAGAAATCTCATTTATACTCCCATCACCTAAACTCCCTTGCATTTCCATGTGAATTTTAGGGTCAGGTTTGTCCATTTCTTGGGGGGAAAAGGCATCTAGAATTTTGATAGAGATTGTGTGAATTTATGGATTAATTTGGGGAGTATTGCTGTCTTAACGATACTCAGTCTCAATCCATGAACATGAAATGTCTTTTGATTTATTAAGTCTTTAATTTCTTTCAACCATGTTTTGTAGTTCTCAGAATATGAGTTTTGTGTTTCTTTTGTTAAATTTATTCCTAAGTATTTTATTCTTTGTGATGGTATTATAAATGGAATTTTGTAAATTTCATTTAAAAATTGTGCATTGGTAGTGTATAGAAACATCATTGATTTTTTAATTTGATCATGTATCCTGCAACCTTGCTGAACTCATTTGTTAAATCTAAAAGTTTCTTAGTAGATACCTTAGGATGTCCTGTATACCAGATAATGTCATCTGTGAATAGATGTGGTTTTGCTTTTTCCTTTCCAATCTTAAAGTCTTTTATTTCATTTTCTTGCCTGGTTCCTCTGGCTAAAGCCAGGTAGAAGTGGCAAGAGCAGACTTGCTTGTCTTTTTCCTGCTCTTAGCTGAAAAACAGCTGTTGGGTTTTTTTAGATGCCCTTGATTAAATTGAGGATGTTCCCTTTTATTCTTAGTTTTCATGAAAGGGTGGTAGATTTTTGTCAAATGCCTTTTCTGAATCAATTGAGATGAGTATGTGTTTTTTTTCCTTCCCTTTGTTCTGTTAATGTGATGTATTACATCATTTGGTTTTCTAATATTGAACCAGTCATGCATTTTTCAAATGTTGACCCAGCCTGGCATAAACTCCACTTGGTCATGATGTATAACACTTTTTTATATTGCTAAATTGTATTTGCTAATATTTTGTTAAGGATTTTTACACGTATGTTCCCGAGAAATATTAGTCTGTAAGTTTGTTTTCTTGAGTTGGGAAGTGATTCCTCCACTTTTATTTATTGGAAAAGTTTGTGAAGGATTAGTACTAATTCTTCTTTAAACCTTTGACCAAATTTACTACTAAAACCATCTGTGCCTGGTCTTCTCTTTGTGGCACGTTTTTATGATTGCTAGTTTAATCCCTTTACTTATTATATGTATGCTCATCTGTTTCTTCTTGGGTCAGTTTTGTTATTTTGTGTCTTTCTAGGAATTTCCATTTCATCTGGGTTATCTAATTTGTTGGAGTACGATTGTTCTTAGTATTCCCTTATAATCCTTTTTTATCTATGTAAGATCAATAGTAATGTCTCTTCTTTCATTCTTGATTTTAGTAATTTTGTAATTTCTTTTTTTCTTGGTCAGTCTCACTAAAAGTTTGTCAATTTGTTGATCTTTTCAAAGAGCCAACTTTTGTTTTTATTGATTTTTTTCTCGTTTTTTTTTTATTTCACTTATTTCTGTTCTAATTTGTCATTACTTCCTTTTGCTTCCTTTCGGTTTCATTTGCTCTTATTTTTCTAGTTTTTTAAGGCGAAGGGTTAGGATTTTTATTTGAGATCTGTCTGCTTTTGTTTTAATATAGAAAGTTTACAGATATAAACTTTCTGTTTATATCTGTAATAGATATAAACAGTGTTTTAGCTGTATTCCGTAGGTTTTGGCATATTGTGTTTCAGTTTTCACTTGTTTCACGGTATTTTCTAATTTTTCTTGTGATTTCTTCCTTAATCAATTTGTTATTTAGATGTGTATTGTTTAATTTCTACATATTTGTGAATTTCCCAACTGTCTTCTTCTATTGATATCTAATTTCATTTTACTATGTTCAGAGAACATACTTTATATGATTCCGATCTTTTAAAATTTATTGAAACTTGTTTTATGGTCTAACATGGTCTATGCTAGAGAATGTTCCACATGTGCTTGAGAAGAATGTGTATTCTGAGGTTGTGGGGTGGAGTGTTCTGTGGGTTTTTTTTGCCATCAAAAATAAAACTGGTGTCTTTGTGCTTAAGAGCATCTCTGTATTTTTGGAGTTGTTTACATAAAGTAGTTGAATTACTGGCAAAAAGGCATTATGACTAATTAAAGCTTTTACTCCTGTCTAACACTTCATATGAAGGTTGTATGAAGCTTAAAGGTGGGCTTCACGTGGACTAATAGCCTCAATGTGAAAGGTAAGACTGTAGAAGTAAGAGAAGAAAGATAGGAGTGTATCTTTGAGACCTGGAGATGGGGAGGCACTTCTTGATTCTTCAGAGAACACTTCAAAAGTATACCTCATAGAATAACAACAAAAAATTAATAAAGAATTAAAAATATTGATGACTATGATTTTATCAATAGTAAAGATTTCCGCTTAATGAAGGACACCATGAAAAAAATCAAAAGACCATAATGACAGTTTGAGAGATTCCCAAATAAAAAGGAAAGAAAGAATATGAACTAGCATTTTACAGAAGAGACCCAAAGGCTGTTAAGCATATGAAGATACTTACTGAACTCATTTAAATCAGAAAACTGCAAACTCATCAGTAATCAGAAAACTGCAAGTGAAGGTGTCACTTTACATCTTTTTGACTGATAAAAAGATAGAAACTAAGATGATGCCGAATGTTGTCAGGACTTAGAAATCCTCATGCATGTGGTGGGAATGTGGCTGGTGCAGCCAGTCTGGAGAGCAGTCTGACAGTGATTAGTCAAAGGAGGTGTTTTTTTTGCTGTTGTTGTTTTTTGGGTTATTTTTTAGAGTGAGGTCTTGCTGTGTTGTCTAGGCTGGACTTGACTTCCTGGGCTCAAGTGATCCTCTTACCTCAGCCTCCTGAAGGCTGAGACTATAGGTGTACACTTGGCTGCTAGCGAGGTTTATGAACATACCAGGCTCCATAAATCCCACTTGTTCATGTTCCAAAGAAATTCTGTTGTGGCAGAATCTGGGGGTCACCACCAGGAGAGTGAATAAATAAAATGTGATGGACATGAACTGTGGAATACTCAACTGCAGCAAGAGGAAGCGGTGGGCTAGATACACACATGGCAACATGATGGATCTTAAAATCATAGTGTTGCATGAAAAAGAGTAAGAAACTGGAGACCCAATATCATTTATGTAAATTAGAAATGCATATACATAATATACATTTTGTTTAAACATTTAAAACGGTACCCTGTAGGGGAGTGGAGGGAAATGAGAATGGGAAATAGAGATAAAGGGAATAAATAAAAAAGAGAAGAGTTTTGAATAGATTGAATATATGTACTGAACTGAAAAGTATGGCTAACACACCCCTTTTCACTTGATATCCTAAGTGAATGAATAAAAGAATTTCTCATCTGTTCATTCATTCTTTAATATATGTTGTATTATCATCTATTCTTTGAAATAGACCGATTTTTTCTCCCACCAACTAGCATATGAGCATGCCTTTTCTCCTTATACCTTATCAGCTTAGGGCATTCTTAGTCTTTTAGGCTTTTCTCATCTGAGGCAAAAATTGCATCTCATTGTTTTCACTTGCATTTGTCTATCAAATATGATGCTTATGGTTCACTACATATAATTTGGCAAAATGTCTTTGCCAAATTGTTCTGTTGTTAGGACTTTTTCATTTGTATCTATTTAGATTTTCCCTTGAAATTTTTCCATTGCTGTTAAACTAAAAAGTCTTCCCTTATATTTGGCATTCTATTTTATTAAATATCATACATTTGCATGGCTTGGTTGCTTTCCTTTTTGTCTTTAATCAACTAGAATACTTAGCTGACTAATTGTCACAGCACCATGTTAAATAGCCCACAAATTTATGATACCTTTTTAAGAATATTAAATAGTTATATAATTAGGATCTATTTCTTGGCTGTCCTAATGTCAATAATCAATGATTTGATTATTATAGTTCTTTGGTATGTTTTTGTTCTAATTATCTTTCGTTGTTCCTCCTTAAAAAAGATTTTAGGGAATATCATTTGTTTTTCTGGATAAATATTAACTTATAACCCAAATTACCTAGATTATACCAGCTTGTGATATCAAGATAAAGATATCAAGATAAAGATACCACATTCTCACTACTTTACTTATAGAGGCAGGGAGTTGACTACGTTCTTCTTCATTGTGTGTAGGCAAGGTATCTTTGTGTGAGGGACATAGAGACCTTTATGGTAATTGCTTCAGAACAAGGATTAAGAGTTATAATAGCTTCTCAGCCTTTTGGCTAAGATTAAGTGAAGAGTTACAGACTCTTATTTTTTTCTGTATTGCTTAAGAGAGAAAAATTATGAAGAAGGAAAATTCTTAGGAATAGATATCAGTACAAGAGTTTTCTGAGGGTCTCCCATAATACCACTATATTTTCTTGCTGATCTTTCTAGTATTAAATATATACGTTTGTTTGTTTGCCCTATAATGGATTTTCTTTTTAATTCTATTCATTCCTTTAAGTATAAAATAATTACCTAATAATGCTATTATTTATTAAATGACTGCTCTGTACCAGACATAATGCTAGATATTTTATATTATCTCATTTAATCTCCACAACAACTCTATGGAATGTATGTATCATAATTCTATTTACATATCGAAAGTGGAGGCTCAGGATACTTCTAATAAGCTATGGTTGCTGCTAACAAATAGTAGAATTATGAGTCCAACCCAGATGTTTCCAAAATCAACACTTTTTATGACACTAATTTCCAGCAGTGATATAACCTATAAATAACAATAATATGTACCTTTATTTATACAACTGACATTTTCAGGAACATAATTAAATAATAGCTATATCAAACATCCTTTTTGCATTCCTGATTTTATTAAGAAAGCCATTTGTTAGAAAAATTAGCTGGGTGTCATGGCACATACCTGTAGTCCCAGCTACTCAGGAGGCTGAGGCAGGAGGATTGCTTGAGCCCAGGAGTTTGAGGTTGCTGTGAGCTAGGCTGACGCCATGGTACTCTACCTGGGGCAACAGAGTGAGACTATGTCTCAAAACAAACAAACAAAAACGAAAGCCATTTGCGTTTTACCATTAAATAAGCTAATAGCTATTACTAAGAAAAATAATGTTTTTATTAAATTTCTTGAGCAACATTTAAAAGGTATTTAAAATAAAATGATCACCATGTATACAGCACCCAGCTTAAGACTTAAAACAACAGATCTTTATGTACCTTTCCTTGATCATATCATATATAGCCCCATCTACCTCCCAGGGGTAATCACTTTTAGGAATTTGGGGTTTCAAGATAGCTATTCTCCACCCCCCCAGCTTTATTGAGATATAATTGATAGACAAAGAAAAATTGTATACAGAAACTCCTCAACTTACAATGGGCTTAAGTCCTGATAAACTCGTTATAAGTCAGTCAAATGCATTTAATATACCTACCCTACTGAGCACCGTAGTTTAGCCTAGCCTAACCTCACACTGACCTGCAGTTGGGCAAAACCATCTGGCAGCACAGAGCACTGCGGAGCATCACTTGCTGACCCTTGTGCTCGCGAGGCCGGCTGGGGGCCGGGGCTCCCTGCTGCCACCCAGCGTCATGAGAGAGTATCACACGGCTTATCACTATCCCCGGAAAAGATGAAAATTCAAAATTTGAAGTACAATTTCTACCGAATGTGTATCTCTTTTGTGCTACAGTAAAGGCGAAAAATTGTAATTTGAACCATTGGGGACTATCTGTGTATTCAAAATATACAACACGGTATATTACCACAATCAAGTTCGTGAACATATCCATCACCTCATGTAGTCATTATGTTTTTGGTGTGTGGTAAAAATACTCAAAATTTGCTAAAAGAGTCGATCTTAAGGATAGTTATTTTCTGTTGTTGTATTAGTTCAGTTCATACACACTCGCGCGCGCACACACACACACACCAGATGACACTCTCAAGTTAGGATAATTTGAAGAGGGTATATTTACAAAATGACATTTTAATACAAGGTGTGGATGTGGGAGAACCACTGTGGAAGGTGCAGTAGCTTGGAGTTGACAGCAGCCAAATTGTCCATTTTTAGGCCTAATAGTAGGAGGAGAAGGAGCAGTTTCCAGAATCTGGAAGAAGAAAGGGTTGTAAAGGATTGGCTTCCATGGGAGGAGCAGTGACATCTGTGGGTGTCAGAACAGTGACATCTGAAGGTCAAAGTGACTTTCCAGGGAGAGAGCCAGCGGAATAAACTACCCAACCTCACTGAACTCTCTCCCCAGCCTCTCTCCGCAATGCCCGAACCCACCTAGAAGGTGGAGGGTAAGGGAGCCCTTTAATGTGGCCTGTGAAGGTCAACCTCCTGAAGCAGAGAGCAGGTGGACAAGGGAAGAGACAGGTAGTGGAGTGGGGGCCTGCAGGGACCAATGGAAGTTATCTGGTGCAATCATGTCTAGTTTGTAAAGTGCTCTTTTAAGAATGAAGAAGGACTAATAAGTGCATTTTATTTTTGACTTACACTGAGATAATCTTACATTTAAATTTCCTATGGTAAACTGCCAAGTCTGAGCAGGAGCAGTGTCTAGGTTGATAGATGCAGCGGTACAGCCCTGAGACAGTTTTGGGAGACATGAAGCTAAGAGTATTAGTCAATTAACTCAACAAATATTTAATGAATCCTATTGTGAGCCAGGCATTTTTCTTAGCACACTAATGATCCCGCAGTGACAAAACACAATCCCAGCTCTCATGGAGTTTACAGTCTTGTAGGGGAGACAGACCATAAACATATAGCATATATATAACATATATAATATTTCTAGTGATGATAAGGCTGGGAAGAAAAATAAGGTGGAGTAGAAGGCTGGTGAGGGATAGGACAGTTGTAGGCCAGAGAGTGCTATTTGAGATGGAGTGGTCAGAAAGCCCTCTCTGATAAGGTGACATCAGAGTCCCCAGTGAAGCCAGGGACTGAGCAGTGCTGATAACCCGGGAGCTTTTAGGCAGATCTTCTAAATAAGTTATCAATTTGTCGGGGCCAGCAAGGGAGAATATAAGTACATAGCCAGGAGGCAAAAGCTAGGGAGATAAGAAGACTTTAGTATTATATCTTTAAATTTTCAGCCTTTTCCTTGTTATGCTTCCTCAAGATGACTTAGAAAATTGAAGTTTGACTGACATATGTAAGTCTTTGTTCACCACTATTGGGACAAGTTTTAAAATGCACCCTTTTTCATTTTATGGGTAGTTTTCACTTCAGTTTCTTCCATAGGCAGTTGTCTCAAAATGAGTAAAAGTAATATTTATTTGGAAAGTATAGATAAAATTTTTTAAATATACTTTGAGGAAGCTGGAAAAGTGCACAAGTTTGAGGATGGGACAGTGCATGGCGTTGAGAGCTGGGTGGAGACGCCATTTGCGGTGTAGGACCACATTTGCTTTCATTTAGTGATGAATACAATGGCTGGCATTTATTAGGATTAACTGTCCTTGGAAGTAGCGAAGGTTAAAGATAAAAACACTGAAGAATGGAGAAATCGAGTAACTTGGCCAGAGTCCCCCAGCCATGGGAAAGCGAGGGTTCTAAACAAGGCACCTGTCTCTCATGCTCAAGCCCATCTGCACTCTGCTGACGACCCCCCAACACAGTGGCAAGAGCTCTCCAACAGGGCCTGGCCTCCCTCCAATTGATATTTCTAAAATTAAATTCTGATTTAATTACTCTCTTGCTGGAGCAGTTAGGGATTGCTTTTGGCTGCATGTAACAGAAAACTCAAATAACAGTGGCCTGAGCAGATAGGGGATTTTTTTCCTTATATCACAAGAAGTTGGAAAGCAGGTAGTCCTAGGAAGTATGACTATTCCATGGCTCATAAAAGAACCAAGTTTCTTCTATCTTCCTGCTCTGTCATCTTTCATATGTGACTCTTTTCCCCAGGGTCTCAAGATGGCTCCTACTCCTCTGGGTATGGCAACCAAGATCCAAACAAGAGGGGAAAAAGTTAAACAGAAAACAGTGCAAGTCCCTTGAGTTTGTCCCTCTTTGTTAGGAAAATAACAGTGTTCCTGGAAATTCCACTAGTAGACTTGTGCTTGCAGCTTACCAGCCAGAACTATGTGTACTGTTTTGTATGTAAGAGCTATGTCTGTGGCCACTCATAATTGCAAGGGACCTGGGAAACCATGATCTTTAATAGGCCTATCACCCCTAAAAAAATTAGAATGCTAATAGTAAGGAAGAAGGAGAGAATGGATTTTGTGCAGGCCACCGGCAGTGTCTGCCACAATTGCTTAAAAATTCTTCTTTTCTGTTATTATCACACAATAAAATCCAAATCTCTTAGCATGGCATCTAGGGTCCTTTGTGACCTACTCTGGCTGATCTATCCTGCCTGACCTAAACGCCATTTTTCTCGGTCATAAATTACCAGTCACCTTGTGAATACCAAACTCTCCCATGCCTCCACGCCTTTGCACATTCATAATATTTCTTTTGTTTCCTCCAAACGCCTTGTCTTTCCAGCCTAGCTGGAGGATTACCTGCTATTTGAAATTTGCTTTGTCTTTTGCAAGCAGATCAGGTACTCCTTCCTGTAGACTGCACTTTGAACTCATCTCTGTCGATCATTCATTTAGTTGGACTGAAGTTGTGTGTGTATGTGTCCCTGACATGACTGAGAGCTCATGGGTTCCTTAAGTGTAACATTAACAAGGAAATGAATTGTTCATCTTAAGCCATTATCTCAGCAGATATCCCTTGACTCAAGTGAGTGTCACCCTTTGTTTTAATTTTCTTTGGATTTGTGGCACTCTGTGTACCTGGACCTCACATTTCTATTTCAGTGATGCTTTTTAAAAGACATTATTGTTATTAATCCAGATTTGTTCCCATTTGGTTCTAGTTGTTGAAATGGATGAAAACAATGGACTTTTACTTCTAGAACTGAATCCTCCTAACCCCTGGGATTCAGAGCCCAGATCCCCTGAAGATTTGGCTTTTGGAGAAGTGCAAGTAAGTAAATATTAAAATTGTAATATTCTTAAAAACAAAAATATAACTAATATGTCCATTATATATATTAACACACACACATATAAATCCTATATTACCTTAAATCCTCTTTGAGATGGCTAGTTAGGACATACGATAAAGTCATTCTAAACTCTTCAGCAAATTCCTTAAGGAACTCCCAGAACTTGGCAGTGATTGCAAGGAAATCTTTATAGGAAAAAAAATACAAAACTTTAGAGGAGGTCAAGAAGGCGAGTCATGCAAAACTATTGGAGGAAATTCCAAAATTACCCTTAGTGCCAGATCATTGTTGGATAGAATAGCTAGTTGTATATTTCTGCATGTTGCCCTAAGACCTTTTACAAAGCTCCTTGTGAATTTTCCCAAATTTTGAAGAGAATTTCCTCCAGAATAAACACTTTAATAGTTTGGGAGAGGCAAACAATCAAAAATTTATTTTTCTGTATATTTAGGAAGCTTACGTGTACTGGGGCAGTTACTTTTGTAAGGAAACAAATGGGCACCCACCCAGAATGGGCATAATAAAAACAAATTTGGTTCCTTGACCTCTCCTCACCCACTTTGCTGGTTTTTCACATTGGAGTTTCTGCTACCTTATCTCAGTTTCTTGATACACTCTTTTTCCATGGATGTGCCAGGCCATGGCAAGGGAATGAAGGAAGAATTTGGAATTTCCTGTCTGTGCCTGTCTCTAAGTGATTGTTTATAACCATTCTTAGAAGACCTTGATATCCTGAAGGGGTGATTATTTGGCAGGTAATTTAGAAGAGAAAGCCTTGCAAGCCTGGCTAGTTTCCAGTTCAGTCTGCATACCTATGTCAACCCACTGAACTCAAAAGTATCATTCATTCATGTTTCTGGCATTTAAATCCCCAAATGCATGTCATAACAACTCTAACTGCCTACCTTTGTAAACTGTGCTTTGAAAGACTAGTCACAAGAGATATTCTGCATTGTAGACCATAAATACGTATTTAGTAAAACTAGTTAAATCAATTGGTCTGACACCTAAAACCAACCATGAGAATTTCTATTCTGATAAAGCCATGACCTATGCTGGGAATTGTGTTCTATAAAAGGCTCCTGTTGAGTTGTACTTGAGTCCATGATTTTGACTGACCATGCTTAGGTGAGAATTTCTCCAACCAACTTGTCAGCCAACCAGGCCAACATTTCAGTTCATTGTTGCTGACCAGCACTGATTCGATAATAGGAATCTCACTCTCTTTTAACAGGTAACATATCTCACTCATGCCTGCATGGACCTGAAGTTGGGAGACAAGAGAATGGTGTTTGACCCTTGGTTAATGGGTCCTGCTTTTGCCCGAGGATGGTGGTTGCTACATGAGCCTCCATCTGATTGGCTGGAGAGGCTGTGCCAAGCAGACCTAATTTACATCAGTCACATGCACTCAGACCACCTGAGGTAAGGAAGCCCTGAGTGCTCAGCTCCTAAGGGGAAAGGCTCACTTTGAAGTAGATTCAGTTGGGATGAAGAAAAAAAGACTAATATGGACAAATATTTACATTCGCTTAGCAATTTTATACTTTTAAAAGTGTTTCCACACTTTACACCTTTGGAAATGAGGAAGGAGCTATTGTGGAAAGGAGGGGTGGTTACTAACCTTCCTCTTCCACCCCCACCCTAAGGCCACTTGGCACAAGTCTAGGCTTAAGAGTAATCAAAGTTGATTTCCTTTTTCAGTTCAACATTTATAGTAGGAATCAGCACACATTTTCTACAAAGGGCCAGAGTGTAAATATTTTAGGCTTTGCCCGCCATACGGCTGGTGTCACAGTGACTCAACCCTGCTGTTGTAATACAGAAGCAGCCACAGAGTAGTCATGAATGAAACTGTGTTCTAATAAAACTTTTTTTATGGAAATGATATGTGACTATCACATAATTTTCATGTATTACAAAATTTTGTTGCCCTTTTGATTTTCTTTACGACCATTTAAAAAGGTAAAAACCGTCCTTAGTGTTGTGGCCCCACTTGGGGAGGAGAAGTGAACACAGAAGACAAACGACAAACGACAGACACACAAAGACAGTACAAGGCTGTAGCACCTCTCATCTGCAGAGTCTTTATTTTTAACACTGTTCTTTTGGCATCTGTCCCGGTCTACCCCAGTTTTTCCCACTGCTATTTTCTGTTTCCAGAATGTTTTCGTCTCAGCATGGACCGGTTCTCACTGCTCTGCCTCAGGGAGTTGACGTTTGCGTCTCTTCCTTTGCCCTTTCCCGTTTGCGGGTCAAGGCATCCTGGCTTGTTTGCAAGTCACAAGGTGTCTTGAGGCCGATCAACAAGAAACAATCCGTGTGAGAACAGGTGTTCCGAGAACTGCTTTGTTCAA
>CAUYRT010011499.1:0-28819 GCA_963574885.1 Lepilemur ruficaudatus
GCTTAGTATTAGCCCGACTCTTGCTACTCCTGGTTAACTCACATTTGTCTGGTTACTTTCAGAAATGAACTTATAAGTGCATTTCAGACAAATAAAACTTACTCTCTTATGTGCTGAGGCTATTTTGGATGGATATTTTTCCAAAATATGTATATACCTCCTTTCTTTCCGAAGCAGAGCATATTCCGTTAAGTTTTGAACTGCAGATTCTTGGAGTCGCGTTGGAAAATTGGAGCAGATTTCGAAAATAACTTTCCACAAGCTTCACAGCCCAGGACACAAATCCTGAGCCTGTTGCCTTCCCAGCATGCAGCCTAGACATCCAAGAATTCAAAATTCCAATATGATTTTCTAGGTGGTTTTAAAGGATCTTTGTCTAGGTAGGAACCTAGAATACATTTGATTTTAAAAGTGTAAGATGGTACTGTTACCCATCCATGTCATTCCAAGAAACTGCCTTCCTCTCCCCACCTTCTAATGAATCAAAGGTGACTAGAAAAGACTGAAGATTAGTCCAGCACAAACCATCCCCACCCTGAACGTATTTAAAATTAAGTGATTGAATGCTACTCTTTCTCTAGTTCTGCAGAGAACATTCTGTTGGTAGGACTGTATACCCTTTGGACAAACATCATTAGGAAAGGTGCAACTTAGAAAAAAAAAAACAGTTGAGCAGGGTGACATCCATATTATTATAAATCATGAAGATTTGCCATTTTTGCTTGTTTCCTTGTTTTAGGACAAACTTGAATGTCTTACGCTCACTATCCACGTAAAATCAGAGTAGAGCGACTGGTTTCTTTCTTTGCTTATGCAGAAAGATAAAGAGATGGTTCCTATTTTCTCACCTGGTTGAGTAGATGGAACTGAATGTCTCTACCAGCGTTTGTGACACGATCTACTCTGAGCTTTGCCTCCTCCATGTTCTTCCCACACTCACTAGTGGTCCAAAGCCAATGTGCAAGTGTAGACCTAGCCAAGGAGCCTGTTTCTCCCACTTGATGGCTTGCCTTGACCATATCTGCTCTTTAAACTGTCCCCAAGATTCAAATTCAAGCCAAGCAATCTACTCTCCAATCACGAGCTCCTCCCCATATGATTCTTTCCCCTCAATCAGGGCCTGATTTCTCGATGCATTTTCTGAGCCTGGGTCACAGCCTGAAATTTCTCCTTTCAAATTGGAAACTTGCAAAACCTCCATGTTGTTTCCTTTATGCTTCAACGGCACCTTCTCAGATTATTATTTGCCAATGATGTCATGTGAAGGGATAGAAAATATACTACTTTAAATACAGTTTGGTGGAGATTAAACATTTTCTAATGAACTATAAAGTAAACACTCAGAAGGGAATTGGAAGAACACTTTTCACAGAAAATGAAAATGTGTGAAAATTATTTTTATTGTGTTAGTTTCCACTGCTGCAGTGTTTTGAATATTTGCCAAACTGTGTGAATAATTCGTGTGGTTTAAAAGCCAAATATGTTGATTCAGTTGTCTGTGAGAAATAAAATTATTGCACATGGCTTATTTCTTCTTACATTCTTACATAAAGTAAACATAGCCCAACTAATGAAATATTGCTACGATCTACCACGTTGTGGTCCTGGACTCGTAGAATCCTAGATGACGTTTAGCTTTTAAATCCATAGATAGTTAATAACTGTGACAGGCTTACATGGCAGCTTGACCAAGCAGAGTTTAGGTGGTGCACATGAACAAAAGCCAATTTGATTTTAAAAAATACCCTCTGCATTTGGTATAATTAGGACATGTGTAGGGTTTTTGTTCCCCTTGCTTTGACAAATGTAGAAGTAATATTGTTGATTCAAGACCCATGGCTATAATCATTGCAGAGATCATTTAGAAGTCCCAAGGTTGCTGCTGACTCTCGCATTATTGCATTGTGTTCACTTGCGAACACCTAGGGTTAATGGTTCAGTCTTTCTTCAGCTGAACTGCTGGCCTGAGCCCTTCTGCAGAGCATTATAAGGCATACTTGCTCACGACTGACTCTCAGAAAAGCCTAGTGAACATAGTAAAATAAACCCTCAGCACACCCAGAGCACTTGAGTCCATGTCTGACCATGACCACTTTGGGTTTGTTTGACGGTGGGTTTCCATTCAGCCATTAAGATGAGCTTTGATGCAGGGAATTCTACTTTAGGGCCAGCCACGTAATTCTTGACCAAAAGACTGCAGAAGGCAAGATGGCCTTATAGTGCCTGGTTCTTTTGTGCCAGATAATTCTATGGTTTGACATAAAAGTTGGGAAGATATAAAGCAAAAATGGAATGAGGATGGAACTTGAAAGACTAAAACAATGATTGTGTCCTCATCAGAAGTAACACACTCTGATTTAGAGACTGATGTGAGATTCACGGTCACTTAGTGCCACGTGTTGGATATAACAGTGCTGGCGTCAGGCAGACCTGTGCTTGGGTCCTGACTCTGCCAGCTGCTACTGGCTGACCTTGGCCACGCCACTTAACACTTCGGTACGTTGGTGTGTTCAGTATGCATGACAAAATGGATACAATAATGCTAACCAGGCAGATTTATTATAGGATAAAATGAAATAAGTTTCAAAACTTAGAATAACTAAGATATTCTACAAGCAGAAGTTACTATTTTTCCGTTAACATAATAGTAGTGATAAAGAAAATAAACCTCTATCAAAATTTAAGTAAATCTTCTCTCACTAAATCTGAGATGGTCATTCAAATGGATGCAGAATAAAGACTATTATATTTCTGACAGAAACATTATATTTCAGAGATTATACCATTACAGGTAGACTCATGGGAGAGTAATCCACTGGGGAACTCAGTTTAGCCAAAAAGTCATTTCTGTGGATATTTTAATCTTTTAAGTCATTAATCATCTCTGTAAATGGGAAGCTTGTTGGAAATTTATTATGTTAATGGACATGTTTTTGTTTATTCTGGCAATTTAGGGCAGTTTCAGTGAACAATGAAATTTTGGAAATCGTAAAAATAATAATATGTACTTGGACTGGAGCTCCAATGAGTCACCTTTAATAAAAATCAGGGTGACAGCTTGTTAAACAAGCTTGAAAACCTATCAGAGAACAGGGAACACAAGCGTTAGGTCTTATGTCCTTTGTGACTCAGCCAAAAGCAAGCATTACTTGTGGTTCTCACGAGAGTAAGTGCACGACATAAACATGACCTTTACTTGCTGTACATTTGGTAACATCTTTTATATTTGTCTTTTTTTCTCCAGTGGTTACTTATCTTCCATCTCTTTTCCCTTTCAGAGTCTTGCCTACCCATGAATAGCCTGTACATTTCTTTCCTGCTTCTAGCACCATCAGCTTCTCTCTTCCGTAATCATCTCTGAACACCTGTGACCCCGCGCTGCCAGCAAATGCCCACGGTTGGGATTTGAGCTTCATTATTCCACGGTAGTATCTCAAGGTTCACCTTGCAATAGTTTATTACATTGAAATATAGAAGCAGGAATATTGGCTAATATTTATATCCTAACTTCCCACAGTATTATTTACCCCTGGTATCTTAACTTGTAAATGCACAGAGAGGAGGAAAGGATAAGTCCAGAGGTGTCTTACCATTTCAAGGACTTGGTGGTGGAAAAGGAAGGTATAGAGATATGAAAGCATCACTTCAGTAAATCACAAAATATCTGCCTGACATTTATTTCCATGCAACACACTTATCAGTACATTTCTGGTGAAGGCAAAACTCTAGAGCATTATGTAATAGCCTCTCCAGGATCTTTTTTAGACTTGATAAATACCTGTCTTCTTTTTAATTTTGGTTGATTGTTAGAATTATTTGCACATGAAGTACAAGATTGCTGAATTACTTTCCCGTGACCACACAGAGCGAGGCAGAAGGTGTTAGGAATAAAACTCAGGAAGGACTCTTGGTGCTTAGTTTGTTGCACTAATTATTGAGCACATAGCCTCTCTATTAACTATACAAAAGGCATATCTGGTGTTGCTAAGTAAGCCGTATGTTTATCAGGCAGAAAATGTGCAACACGGTTTCTCTCCTTTTGCTGTCAGTGAGTGCAGTGCTACAATTTTGGAACGGAATAGATCCAAAATGCCATGAAGTTCTTGCAGAAACACCAGGCTTGGAGCCCTGGAGGGTTGGAGAGAAGAATCCGCTCTGGTTAAATGGTCTTACGAACCAGGACAAGCTGACATTTCACCCCTGCCTTCTGGCACATCCTATGGCAAGAAGGATCAATCTGGACATGCAAATAATTTTAAAATATGTATATTATATGTATATTATCATGATGGATTTATAATGCTGCAACCTATGTCCCATTCAACTCATCCTTTTTAGCAAAAGTAAAGTAATAGATTTGGCAGTGAGACTGTGGGAAGCCACTGATTACAAGGTACAGTAACATAATGCCCCAGTTAGAGTCTGGCGGTTTGTTAGAACAGGGAACACCCTCAGCTTTGCTTTGAGCTATTAATTAACCAACCAGTCATTAGCTGCTGCTAACAATTGATTTGGAAGGAATTATTGCTTAAATAGCAGGAGGTATTTAGGAGGAAAATAAATTAAAACAGAGAACTGCTGGATGCTAAGGAAAAAAATAAGAGTTCTTGAAATATAGAGAATAGCTTCAAGGGCTCTGTAATTATCAAGTGATAAACAATTCTTGAGAAGCACATTCCTTTATTTTATTTGATTTTTTCCCCCCAGAAATAGTGACGGTATGTCTTATAATCAAGGATCCCACTGTCTTTACTAATTGAATGATCCAAAATAAAATGACGCTATCAGAAGCATAACTGAAGTACTAAATTGTTGTTTTAGTGGGTCACTAAAAACATTTACATGGATCACAACTATAGTATCTCGGCAATACATTATGGAAAGTTAGCTTACAAATACAATTTATAAATAAACAAACAACAACAATGTATCTATTGTTCATGAGCAGAATCACATGGTGCCTTTAATGCATGATTTCCAGGCCATCGTTTTTACTTTCTGTCTGTCCTTGGGTTTGTTTATGTTAAAGGCAATAGCCTCTCCTGATAGTTCTCCTTTGCTTATTACCTTGAGATTAGAGTTTGCTGGAGTTACTGATTTTGATGTAAAGCAGCAAAGAGAAAACTAATATCCAAAAAAAATTAAAGAAAATATGTAGTGTTTTAGTGTATTATTTTCTTTTACTAAAGTTAGCTTAGGAATTACCGTACCCGTAATCCCAACAGCTTTTTTAAAAATCAAAACCAAATTTGTCTGCCTTAGATTTCAATTAAATTTATTGAGCATCTGCTATATACGAGGACCCAGGAAGCCCTTCTCCTTGCCTGGATTGCTCGTAGACCAAGATCTTATGAGCAATTTAAACCTGAGGGTTCAATGTCAGGGATTCCTAAACTTCAAGGTGCTTGTTTTGTCCAGCCATTATATGTATATGAAAAATAAGTCATCTGAAATTTAGTTGTATTAGGACTTTAAGTGAGTAGTCTTTATGTTAAGTTCTTAAAGTTGTAAGTGGTGATTCTGTCCAAGGGCATCTTAGAGGCATTTTGGAAATTTTCGGGGATATTTTTGTGTGTCACAGTATAGGGGGCTGGTTTCACTGACATTTATCAGACAGGGATCTAAGGATATACATATAAATGTAAAGTTTTTTTTGTGCATTTTAATACATACCAAATTTTTCAGGGATGCAAACACTACAAAAACAAATGAACAAAAAGATTGTTCTTTGTTTTGCTTGGAAGTTTACCAAGAGCAATTTACAATTTTAGAAATTCACATCACTGACAACAATGCTGTTTGTGGTATCGGAGCAGCTAGTACATATACCTGTGTCAGTTTGCATTTGTAGCTGTCACAGTCTAACATCTACAGGCAGTCCTCTTTTTTCATGGCATCACGTTAATTGAAACCTGTGCCCGTTGAAGCTGTATCCTTGCTTTGTAGGATTCTGATGTACTCAGTTTCGGTTAACGCAGTACACACAAAGTGAGGACTACCTGTAATGAAGATTTGGAAATCTGAGATTTCCTTAACAGACTAACTTAGACCTAAGTATTATTGTATGAGTACACAGACCAAATACAGGAGTAGTAGTAACAGACTAACTTAGAACTAAGTATTATTGTATGAGTACACAGGCCAAATACAGGAGTACCACTAAATTTCAACAATAAAACTTGCTTTAAAAATTCTTTATTTTTATATTCAAAGACCTACTCTGTCAAAGTAGTCCATAGAGTACATACATAGTGCTCCAACTGTATCTACGTACAACCAACACTACATTTTAAGTGTACAATTAAATGCCACCGTATACTCTTTAAATGTTAAAGTAAAATCATGACCAATATTGTGAAAGTTACATTGAAATAATTTATTTATTTACGTTTGGTGTGCTTCTCAATTTGACCCAACCTCTTATGTCACCTTTTCATTTTTCCAATCTACTGTCAATTTCCATTTGCATATTGAGGGATATGGCATTCAGGGCGTATTGAACAAAACTGAGCACCTCCCCTCCATACAGGCCCTTTTAGCATCTGTTTAACCATAGCCCCCATTTCATGATCACGAACAACTGGGCCAGTGAAGCACACCTAGTCTGATGTCTGGTAGGAAGGAGTATTTTGAGAATTGAAGCCAAGAGACATGGAGACTATTATGTCAGTTTGCGGCTGGAGGGAGGACCGTGCCAAACCACTGGAACCATCTCAAATCAAATCCAAACACGAGCTGGACAGTTTCATGATGAGTGGAAACTGCGAGGAACCGGAGAGAACCAAGTGGTAGAGAAAGAGAAAAGAGAATCGAGCAGACACTTGGTCTGAGATCTGACTTAAAGGAGCTTCTCATTTTAAGAACTTGGGGCAAAACATTCCAGGAAGAATGACAGCAAATGCAGAGGTTCTGAGACAGAGCACACGTGTTGGCTACAAGCAGAGAGGCAGGAGCAGCACCAGAGCAGGGAGCATGACTCCAGATGAGGCCAGAGAGGCAGGCTGGTGGGGCCACCGTGGGGGGTTTGGATTCCTTTATCAGTAAGCCCAGCTCCGCTCTGTTCTGTCTCCCTCTGAAGCTGTTCCCACTGGCCTCATTGAATTCAATCTTACCTTCTATGCAACGTTGATAGACATACAACTCTAGCGATCTGTGTATAAAGCCTGAATTGTAGTTTTCTATTAAAAAGTGTGCTATATCTTCCCAAGGATGTTAGGTCTCAGAAATCAGGAGTTGTGAATCTTTGCATCCTCTACAGACAGTAGCAAGCTGGTAAGAACATGGTGCACAGTCAATATTTGTTGGATCAAGATCAGGGATGACCATTAAGCATTTCCAGGTCAGTGGCCAAGTTTCCTTACTGTGATCTCGCCATGGATGTCTTAAAGCCATATCATGGGGCTCAAAATGGTTAACTGGGGCTTCTTGTTGTCTAGTTGAACCTGATGACTATGGATTAATAAATCTTTTGTTAAGGGCTTGTATGTATGAGTGGCTGGAAAATGGGGCCACCGTCTTGTAAATCCAGGCAAAGTCACACAGCTCATGTAAGTAACATTTTCTGAGCCCTTCCTATAGGACAAGGGTTTTGCTTAATTCTTTATAAACATTTCTTGTTTAATTTTCAAACAAAGCTAAGAAGTCATGACTAGTATGTGGGGGAATCGGTCACCCAGTCGGGTTGCTCAAACTCTGAGCCCGCGCACCTGACCAGCAGGCTAACATTGCTCCAGCTCTTCTGGTTAAAGAAGGTGATGCTCCTTTTACTTTTGTTCTCAGACCTATTTATACATCCAACAGCTTCCCCCGGTGCAAGCTGTACTTTACAGATGGGTGAGATTCTGATTTTACTCTAATATTTATGAGGCTAATGTATTCAAAGACGTAGAAATAAATTTAACCAGCACTCTTGTTCTTCCTGATCTTCAATTATTTTTCTCCTGATATTGACTAAGAAATTTTAATACTCTTATCTCTGTCTCCTACTTACAAGTAAAGTACGTATTAGCAAACTAAACTGTTTCATTATGCTGCATTTACAAGAAAAGAGGTGGAATAGTGTACATATTTCTATTTGAGAAAAAAAATTATTCCTAAGATCTTCTAAATTCTTTGACAAGGGGTATTATTTGGTTTTTGCATATATCTGAGGTCTGGATTAAATACTTGAATATTTGATGACAGCTGGATTAATGATAGTTAAAAGCTATCCAAATGGGGGGCCTCATAATGTTTAACTTATTTGTCTCTTTGCAAACGGTAAGCAGTAAGTAGGATTTGCAAGAATACTGGAGGTACAAAGTAACAGTTTATTTTATAAACAATAAAAGCAATATGTCAAACAAGAATTTCCTTGACCAGCTTTTTCAATTTAGGAGCAGATCCACCAAATTGCAATTAATCTTACCTAGATTCTAACTTTATTGTGATTTAACTATGATTTCTTGCAAATGATTATCTTATCTAACTGAACTATGATTTCAAATGGAAGCTGTGTTTGGCAGTCTTCAGCCTAGGAGAAGCTTCCGGGTGTTGTGTTCTTGGCCTGGGACTTGGCCCTGTGGCTGCAGTCGGCTGCAGATGGTCCTTAGGGAAGCTGTGAGTCTCTGTTTCTCACACGGGGTCTCCCACGCTGCTGTAGTTATGTGACGCAAGAGGCCAGAAACATCAGTTTTACCCAACAGAAGGGATATGAAAGAATCATTTGTTTTTGTTACAATAAGCATTGATATATGATGGAGTAGAAAGCAAAAGGGGCACCAACTTTTAAACATACAACATGGGAATTAAAAAAAAAATAATTACACTCAGAATCCCTAGATGTGGGCTTCAATTCTCTCTGCCAGGTGCGGAGCAGTTGACCTTACTGTTTAAGACCCGGACTTAACCAGACTTCCGTGACTTGCATCCTGATTTTGCTCTTTCCTGACCATGTGGCTGTGGGCAAGTTACTGAACCTCCCTGTGTCTCAGTTTCCTCCTCTGTGAAATGGGTTCATATTATTACCTGCCTCCCAGGCTTGTTACAGGGATTACACGAGTTAATATTTGTGAAGTGCTGAGAACTCTTTCTGGCACACAGTAAGTGCTATGTAAGTGTTTGCTAAATGAATTAAATTACCTTAAATTAGGACCACAGTAGTAAATGCTGAGAAAATTTCATTGGTACTGCCGTGGGGAATACGGGCTCTGAGAATGGTGGAGGGATGCCTGAGACCCCATTTCTGCTGCTCCTGGGTTGCTTTCCTTTCACTCCCTCACGTGGGGAACTTACCTGTGACCATATTTATACTGTCACCTTCACTAAGCACCTGAGTCCGTCTTGTGATTTCAAATCCTTTGTTCTTTCAATTGTCCCCCACATTCCAAAGGGTATAAACGTGTCTCAGGGTACTGCTTCTCAAACTTTCGTGTGTACATAAATGACCTGGAGATATTGCTAAAATATAGACTCTGATTCCATAAATCCAAACTAGGGCTTCAAATTCTGCATTTCCAACAAGCTTCCAGGTGATGCTCTTGCTTTTGGATCCAAGATCACACTTCGAGTAGCAATGCCATAGTGTACTTTACCATATTAAAGCGTATATGGATATGTGTGTGTATACACATATTATATATATTAATATATAGCACCAATTTATATATGTGCTTCTACTTTGAGTTCCAGGCCCTTGTAAAGTTATCACACAGTATTTTTGCTCAGAGAACACTCTCTTCTACTCTTTAATGTCTCATGATTTTGAGAAAACTGGCCAGAATACAACGATGACATTGTAAATGCCCACCCATCTGTGTTCCCTCCCTGGTATACACTTCTGGGAGGTGAACAGAGAATTTTGAAAGCCTCACTCCCAAGTTGATCTGCTCCATGGAGATTTGGCCATGGGATCTTCAGAGAATTTGTGTTCAGTAGCCATGGGCAGAGAATCTCTCCTGGACCCGGCGGCATATGGCTGTCCTGTGGGTGGTGCCCCAGGTGGGTGGGAAAAGTGTGATTCTCTGACAACCACACACAGGCTTTGCCAACCTGAGGAGGGCCCTCAGCAGGTGTCGCAGAGATGGGGACAGGCTCAGGAGGAGACCATGGAGCAGGAACCCCCCTCTGTGTGCCGCACCAGCATTTCTGGGCTCTGCTCAGGGCTGAATTATTAACACAATTCAAAAAGAAATCTTCACAAAGATTCTTCCCCGGAGACATTCACAGGGACACTCTTTCCACCCTCTCCACCCCCTCCTAGAGCTCTGTGAGAACACGTCAACAATGCGACGAGGTTAATGAACCCATAACATCATTAGTTTCTCAACTTTTAAAATGATATGCAATAATTGGCTCTTCAGATGTTTGTCAAGGGACCAGCTGCCAAAAATTTTTCCCTGGGAAGGATTTTATTCTTCCCAGGAAAAAATTGAAATCTCACCTTCCAAATAACAGTTTACTTCAAATACTTAAAAATTTGAACATTAAAAGACAGCATTATAAAATACCCCTTTTTGAGAAAAGCAGAGATAAAAATGTAAAATACAGAGTCAGAAAACATCCAACAGAAGATTATATACCTTCTATGCACTGGGCAAACTCTAATGAACCTAATACAGTATTTTCCTGATTTGGGGGCTTCCTGAGTCTGCCCAGAGTGGCTTAACCTAGGGAGTAACAATGAACACTGCCAGGCGATTCTTCAGGAATAGGAGCCCCAGGCTGACAGGCAGCTCTGCCCACCAAGTGCCATCTGCTGCTCTTGGCAGTGGCCAAGGCTGCAGGTGGAGGTCCTTTTGCAGCATCCTGGCTCCTGGGGCTCACCCAGCAGGCGCTGGCGCGGGTGGCGGGGCCACAGCTTGCTTTCCTGTGCCCTGGATTCCGCATAAGTCCTGGGACAATTTGGTTCATACCTCACCATCTTTGACCACTTCCTCTGATTATTGTTATGGCTTTAAAATAATCTATAATGTCATCCCAAGTGTAAGAAGCCATGCCCCAAAGAGGCCAGAGCAATTGACAAGCCAAGATCCCTCTGCCACTCTGTCTAAGACCAGCCTGGAAGTCGGAGCTTTCTCATTCCTGAATGCTTTTCTTGGGAGAATCTCCTCTCTTCTTTCTTTTCACACCGCTCCCTTCCCCTTCTGCCGTCTCTGTTCCTCACCACTGAAGCAGCCGCCACACGGCAGCTTCTCACTGAGCTCCTCAGGGCCTCGGTTTGGTGTCTACAAAATGGGGTGATATGACGATCTTGCCCTATTCAATAAATGGTGCTGGAAAAATAGGATAGCCTCATGCAGAAGAATGAAACTTGATCCTTATCTCTTACAATGCACAAAAATTAACTCAAGATGGATTAAAGACTTAAATGTAAAACTTGAAACCATAAAAATCTTAGAAGAAAGCCTAGGAAAAACTATGTTTGACATTGGCCTATATGAAGAATTTATGACTAAGACCCCCCAAGACAAATACAACAAAACCAAAAACAACTAAATGGGACTTAATTAAACTAAAAAGCTTCTGCACAGTGAAAGATATAATCAGAGTAAACAGACAACCTATGGAACGGGGCAAAATATTGAAAGCTGTATATCTGACAAAGGCCTAATATTCGTAATCTATAAGGAACTCAAACAAGAAGTCAAAAAGGAAAAAAACAAATAACCCCATTAAAAAGTGGGAAAAGGACATGAACAGATGTTTTTCAAAAGAAGACAAACAAATGGTCAACAGACACGGGAAAAAATGCTCAATATCAGTAATCATTAGGGAAATGCAAATTAAAACTGCAGTGAGAAACCATGTTAACCCTGTCGGAATGGCCATTGATAAAAAATAATAAAAAACCCCCAACAGATGCGGGTGCAGACACAGTGAAAAGGGAATACTTACACACTGTTGGTAGGAACATAAATTAATGATAGTACATCCACTATGGAAAACAGGATGGAGACTTCTCAAAAAACTAAAAGAAGATTTACCATTAGATCCAGCAATCACACTACTGGGGATCTATTCAAAGGAAAATAAGTCATTTTATAAAAAAGACACCTGCACCTGTATGTTTATCACAGCACAATTCACGATTGCAAACATATGGAGCCAACTTAAGTGCCCACCAACCAATGGCTGGATAAAGAAAATGTGGGGTGTGTGTGTGTGAGTATATTTACACACACACACACACACACATACACCCCATGGAATACTACTCAGCCATCAATAACAGTGAAATAAAGTCTTTTATAGCAACTTAGATGGAACTGGAGGCCATTATTCTAAGTGAAACAGCCCAAGAATAAAGAACCAAACATCACACATTCTTGCTTATAAGTGGGAGCTAAGCAGTGGGTGTGCCCGGTCGTTCAGAGTGACAATGTGCATCAGAGTCTCAGAATGGGGGGTTGTGGGATGAAAAATCATTTATTGAGTACAATGTACACTCTTCAGGTGACAGGTACATTAACAGCCTGAATTTCTCCACTATGAAATTCGTCCACATAACAACAAAACATGTGTACCCCCTAAATCTATTTAAAAAATAAAGAAAATGAGATATTTTGCTCCATTCCCTAAGACCCCTGCAAGCTCTAGCACTCTCTCATGGCGTATCAGTCAAGCTTCTAGCAGGGTATACAGTTTGCCCCAGATGGCCAAATAAGAAGACTGCAATAAGAGGACTGACTACTTTCAGAGTTTTGAGCAAACACATAATGATCAGGTGCTTAGGAACTAGCAACATTGGGAAGGAGAAAATGAGGAAATAGACCCAGCAGAGCCCAAAGTGTGCTAAGACTCTGCGTGAGGGCTGAGGGGCTGCAGGGAGCGGACCCACTGGAGACACATGTGGAGGGAGGTGACCGCTGCCAGAGGTACAGCCTCAAAATGGGGAGGAGTCGGGAAGAAATATCCCGGCCTCTGTCTCCTCCAGCTTCCCAGTACCCCGTCGCTGCCAAACCCACCCAGAAGCGACAACCTTGCATGGTGAATTTCTTCATTTCTTCTTTGCCACCATTCCCACGTTTAGACCCTTTGTTATCTAGCTCACCAGTGAAGACTTCTTAGTCTGTGACCGTCGGGTTGATAAAACAATGTCTTCTGCATACCTCTTTAATTCTACTTTGCTCATAATCCGGGCTCCATTTCTAAAAACCACCATGAAAGCAACACATTTAAAAAATTATATCCCTTCCGGGGGGAGAAATGAAAGACATCTTTGAAATTTAAGTACAGTCATGTGCCGCGTAATGATGTTTTCTCAACCACCACATATACAGTAGTGGTCCCATAAGGTTATAATACTGTATTTTTACTGTATCTTTCCTACGTTTAGATATACGAATACTTACCATTGTGTTACAGCAGCCTACAGTATTCTGCATAGTAACCAACTGTACAGGTTTTTGGACAATGAGCAGTAAGCTACACCATGCAGTCTAGGTGTACGGTAGACCATACCATCTAGGTGTGTGTATGTGCTATGATGTTCACACAACAATGACATCGTCTAATGACACATTGCTAAGACTATATCCCTGTCGTTAAGCAATGCATGTCTGTAATTGTAAAAACAGCAGAGGTGGGTACTGTTTATTGCAATCAGACTGTAAGTGTGTCGGGTTTCGCGTATAATCCGGAACTGGAATAAACTTGTGTCAAATTTCGTATCGTGTGTTTTGTGCCGCGCCAGCAGGTGGCTCTCGTAACAAGTTGCAGCACAGCACGCGTCCGCCCAGGAGTCCTCCTCCTGAAGGCTCCAACAGAGGCAGGTCTTGCGGAGAACTGCACTTATCTCTTCCTTTGAGTCAATTCCCAGCGAAGGTTTTTTTCAGAATACAGTGTCACTCTTACCAGGTCAGACAAAATTCTCCTGCCAAGCAGGGTGCCACAGAGAAAATCCAGCCTTGAGTGTGAGCCAGAATAATCAAAGTGGAAACATAAATGTCAGAGGACTGGAGAGGAAATGACACGTGTCTCCGTAGTCATCATTAGCATCAATCTTTCACGTGCAGTGGCTTTATTCCAGCCACACAAGAGAGAGAATTCGGTGTCAATAACCTGAAGACTAATACAGGGAAAATGTCACCTTGTCCCTGGATCAACCCCAGAAATGTATACACAGTGGGGATAACTTCTTGGCTGTATCTTTTAGAGGGGGCATAGGGGGTATTATTGAGTTGTGGAGACAGAAACTGAATTTGTATTTTCAGAGTGCAAGGGATAGGGCTCTACTTCTAATAGGAACATTGGAGTTGGCCTTTAGAACTACACATTTGAGTTCACTTCTGATCTCCCCGGGGGATGAAAGGCATCCAGCTTACTGTACATTAACCTCACGACCCGACCTGTGCTCTGCAGATGCGGTTGAGCTCAGCCTTGGGCCTTCTGATTCTCAGGAGGGCTAGCGGTGCTCGTGGCCCCATAGTCAGTATGCTAGACACATGTGTGCCTGTGTCCTTACACACTGTCCTTTGACGACAGAAGAATGATTGCTTCATGTTTGTTATCTTTAAAATATCTTCTGCATTTTTGAAAAAAAAAATCTGTTTTGAGACAAGGACTGACTTATTTAGATATTTTTTCCTCTACGTCCCTGTCTGAGCAATTGTCCATAACAGAGTGTCCTGGAGGTGAACCATTCCACCAGAGAACAATTGAGAAAAATATGCAAATCTGGAGCTGTAACTGAGGACACTCTCATTCCAGCTGTAAGATGAATAAGCAGGCAGCCACGGAGCGCAGCGTCTGTCTATCTGAAGAGTGCTGCCTTACCTTCCAGAATGTTCTCTGTTTCTGTTGCTCTGGTCTCCTCCCTCCACCTCTGCCTCTTGCCCGAGTGTTTTCTGCCCCTCCCCCTCCCCAAGCTTGGCGTGTGCTATGCCCTTTGCCCCACGGGCTTTGTTCTGTCTTCCACCCTTCTAAATCTTACTCATTTGAAGACTCAGTTCAAGCTCCTTCATATTCATAAAAATTTTCCTGAACACTGTGAATCACTGAATGTCTGAATGCTGTTTGGATTTTTAGTAGCACTAAAATATTCTCTAATAATTTCGGGTACTGTTGCATTATTTCCCTAAGTAGGTGGCAAGCTACATGACGCCTAGGTTTGTGACTATATTATTTTCTTATCTACTATGGGAGACAGCCCAGTGCAAGGCACATAGTAAGCAATACTGATTTCTTATTATTTATTTTTCTTTCCTATAATATTTTCTTTTCAGAATTTCCACATGGTCCCAGATTATTTCTTCACAGTATCATAGTGCTCTTTACCTAATCTTCCTCTAATAACTAATATTTTATATATCTGGATTCTGTCTTTGCAAGAGCAATAGAGGTATAAGTGTATTGAACAGAAAAGTAGATTTCTTCTCTAGCCTCTCTATATGAGTGTGCAAGTATGTGTATATCTTCTTGTTTAAGCAGGTATGGGGAGAGAGAAAAATTGAAAGATTGCATGACTAATTGTTACTTGGATGAAGGTAAGGAAACTGGTCAGAAAAGAAAGAGTTAAACCTTTGGGAGTCCTCCATTAGTGGATAAAATAACAAAAGAATGAAACTGCTTTTTTTTCTACCAAAAAAAAAAAAAAAAAACAAACAAGTTTTAGACAAAAAAATGAGAGCATTTTTACTAAGTGTGACATTTTTCAGGTTTGGAACAGAATGTAGTAAATGAAGGAGTGGAAAGAAATTAGAAAATGGAAAATGAAAATGTATACTACTTGAAACGTCTTATTCACATTTTGAAACTGCAGAAGCTGTACAAGCTCCCGGAGGACATGAAAAGATAGCCTGGATATTTTTAGGATTAGATTATTTATATCTATTTATTAATATAAAAAATACATTGTGACATTTGGATTGAATGAATATGAAACACTTGTCATAAACACCTGGTAAAAGAGTTAGGTTGCTTTTGGAACCTAAAGGGATAATTTTGTTTAGGTGAGAAGACCCAGCATTGGATCCTAGCAGTGTTACTAAGAGTCTATCCGAGGATATCACAGAATCTAGAAAGGCTACCTTTTCTCTGACCTGGGTGTATTACCATTTTTATATGACAAAATGTCTTGTCCTGGAACATGGCTGTAAAGATCAGTTATCTGACCCATATAAGAAAGCTTTTTTTTCCCTGTATCTGAACCAGTTCTCTTACTAAGCATATTTTCATCTACACACAAACACATCTGTGTATGTGTATATTTTTGTGTGTATGTGTATATATTTGTGTGTGTGTGTGTCAAATGACACAGTTTTTCCTTGGCATCTTGAAACCAGGTTTGTAATATTTTGAAATTCCATAACTGATTGTTCATAATTGGATTTTTAGGTTGTTGAGTGTGTTTCTCTCTAGGCTGAAGGCGAAACGTTCAGACCCGCAGAGAAGTCTATCTAGTCAGGTGTGTTTATGTTCATAAGATGAAACAGAGCTGCCATCAGCTGCCAACAGCCTCTGTGGTGCCACTTGCTAATGAAGAAGAGGCAACCCCTCTGCGTAGGGACAGCCCTGTGGGCCACAGCAGCCTGGCACCATTGTGCAGTGCACACACTTGCAATCGTATGTGGGAGCTCCGAATAGTAAGATGTGAAATGGCTACCAGGGTTTGCTTACATTTTAAATCTAGAGACCAGTGTTACTGATAACTTAATAACAAGCCCTGGGTACTCAGCCCACCCTGGAGATGGGTAGGAGATGGGTGGAGATGTTCTCAAGCTCTTTATTTTTAATAAAAGAAAGCTCCCCTCTATTATGTTTCACTCACAGGGCTTACGTTTTGAGACACTTGATCTAACAAAATAAATTTAATTCCTTAGTAACTGTTGTGCATATTCTCATCTTTTAATCAAATAGAAATAACTACCAACAGAGCTTTTGATCAGTGCATTTGAGTATTGTCATAGTGGGCTCATGGGATTTTTAGCCCACAAAAAATAATCTTGTCCTTTTATTTAATCCATCTGTCTATACCCCAAGTAAATGTGGATTTACCCACATTTCCCAAAGGAAAAAAAGACATTCTATAAAAAAAGTCTGCACTAGAATGTTTATAGTAGCACAATTCACAGTTCCAAAGATGTGGAAACAACACAAGTGTCCATCAATCCATGAGTAGATTAATAAAACGTGGTGTATGTATACCATGGAGTTCTACTCAGCCTCAGAAAACAACGGTGATCTAGCACCTCTTGTATTATCCTGGATGGAGCTGGAGCCCATTCTACCAAGCGAAGTATCACAGAATGGAAAAACAAGCACCACATGTACTCACCAGCAAATTGGTTTTAATCGATCAACACTTATGTGCACATATAGTAGTAACATTCACAGGGGTGTGGGGCAGGTGGGAGGGGGGAGGAGGGGCCGGGTATATTCACACCTAATGGATGCGGTGTGCACTGTCTGGGGATGGACACACTTGAAGCTCTGACTCAGGTGGGGTAAAGGCAATACATGTAACCTAAACATTTGTACCCCCATAATATGCTGAAATAAAAAATAATAAACACAGAGAGGATGTATTGACTGCCTTCTTTGTATGCCAAGTATATACTCAGTATTCCGTGATTCTTAAATAAAGCAACAAATATACGCTGGAAGATTGAAGATTTGGTGTTTCTCAGAAGGGCTGAACAAATCAAGGGAGCACTTAACTACTTCGGCAGAAAATTAGCTCTTGTTCTTTCCAGTTTGACCTAAACGTTGTCACTGATTCAGTTTTTCCAGGGTTCTGAGGCAAAAACAAACAAACAAAAAATAGAAGAATGAAAGATCAAGGCGGCTTGGAAAATCCACAGAAATATAGTTCTGACAACCGAGAAATCATTTCATGTTGTTTTTTTCTTATTATGGTTTTAGAAAAGGTCAGTACCACATGGAAGTGTCAACTGATGTTGTGAAGTTTTCCTCATTTAGAAACCCAATTCCTAGCTGAAAAGAGGAACTGTTTTATGTCTTCCCACATAATATCAATTCTTCTAGTTTATTCGGTAAAAGAAATTGGAACTCCCATTTGGAACTGGAGCACAAAATAGCAACAACAACACCAACAACAATAATAATACTAAAATAGTCTATTCATCACTGTCCAGGAAGAAAATGAGCTAGTTTCTCAGGAAAAAGTTACATTAATGGGGCTCCTCATCAATCCATAGACTGACTTACACATTATGAACTTTTAATCCTGTGAGTGTAGCAAGAACAATATGGGCTTGCTCTGGTGGGGATGGTGTACAGAGAGAAATGCTCTGTTATATTTATATGTCTGCAAGAGGTTCACAGGTTTCAGCCCAACCATGAACAGAGGCCCTCTGGCTTGATTATCATTTCACCTAGAGAGCATTCTTGATGTGCCACATTTTCCTTTATTAAAATGTCTAAGGTTTATAGAGAAGGCAAAGCTGCTAGAGAAAGTCCAGTAAAAATTATTTCTGGCACTATGAACTCATTTTGGCAATCTTGGAAGTCTTTTGATACTTTTAAGTTTTTTGTTGCATAGTTCCAGGGTATTATTCAGAATGAGTGAAGTTATGCTGCCATAACAAATAACCTCCAAATCTCAAAGTACGATCCAACAAAGTTGATTTCTTGTTCACTCTTCGCCTCAGGTAGGTCTGCCAGGGGGCTCTGCTCATCCCTGTCACTCGCCACCCAGGCTGATCCAGGCTACACTTTGACCCCTGCTTTCAGTTTGCCCAAGGCAGGGGAAGGGGAATGTGGCAAATGATACGGTGGCCCTTAAGACTTCAGCCCAAATGGGACACAGGTCGCAACTGCTGCATTTGTGTGGACAAATGTAGGTGGCCTGATGACGCCTCAGTGTAAAGAGGTAAAGAAGTATAAGCCCGTCTTGGGCCTTGAAAGACAGGCGATGCAAATACCTGTGAGGAACCCAGTGGCCACCAGGGTGGCTCAGTTAGACGTTAAAAGGCATTCAGAAAGGTCAGGATTCCACAGTCCAACAAGTTTGGAAAGTTTGGCTCAAACAAAGGGGCATATACTTCTTCACTGTGGGATTGTTAGTACTTAATTCTATAAATTGTGAATTATGAATATGTAAGAATGGGCTATAATATGAGGTGTTTCCCAAATTCATTAACTGTAGAATTTTTCTTTCTTCACAGAAGAAAGGAGAAACATCTGGAGAAACATTCTTTGTCTGATGCCCTTTCCACGATGGATTCGATAGTGGACCTCCTGAGCTCCTCCCCAATTTTATCTAAGTTCTCTTTATTTATGGATTGTTTGTTATTCATTTTAATAATAAAAGTCATAGATGTTTGATTTGGAGAGATAGAAATAGTTTTTCTAAGTAAGGATCGTGGATGTCTGAATGGAGCTTTTCCTTTTTTATTACAAAAAAGTTATACGTTATAATTTTGTTGATGAATGAATTAAAGTCTATAGTATCAAATAGACTATTAGGTCTGTTTCAAATTTGTTTGAAGCCCTGGGGTATTGTCAATGACTTTTTTCAAACCACCCAAATATGGTACTTCTAAGTTAAAAGTTTGGGAGTAATTTAGTTTTTAAGGGCCTACCAGATATCAAGGTGTGATTTATCTATGACTACAATGAATTAAAAATTAGTATATAATGTTTTATAAGCTAGCTGGTTGATTTAAGTTCCTTAACTCTTGCTCAGAATAATATATTCTTCTAATTTGGGGAAAATAACATTTTTAATAACTGTTACATGACATACTTAAAACCACAATTGGAAGATTTAGAGATGATAACAGATTTTCAAATATTTTTAATATCATAAAACTTTTTATTAACATTGACACTATTTCAAGTGTGAAGAATTATCACTTATGAAAATTAAAATTAAGGAAAAGGATGAGGGAAGTCACTGATCATGAGAAGTCATTCTAATAATGAGAAGTAATTCAAGTAATGAGAACCAATAATGAGAAATTCAAATGAGAAGCCATTAATGAGTCACCTATCCAGAACTCGTATTCAGCAATGTTACCTGTTAGGAATGCACCTGTGCACCAAGAAGCAATTATCAAAATTTTACGTGAGAAAACAAAACCAGAGTCCCAAAATCCATATGGTAAGATTTATAAATTCTTTGTACATCGTTCCAAATTACCCTTATTTTGCAAACAACTCTAACTAGAGCAGTTATTTGGTTTATAAGTTCAGAGAACTGGTAGCAACATATGAAAGAGTGAGAATTGCCAAATAGGAACATATACCATGCACAGTGAAGAGTGACTGGTCCATGCAGGTGACTGGATTTTCTACTCGGTGAAATACTCAAAGGAGACAGCAGTCTGAGATGCTTCTGCCTACGGCAAAATTAGCACTGGGAAAATCCTTCTGAGCTAGCATAACAATTTATGCTGATGATGATCATCCTAATCTGTAAAAGATATTAAATATTTTCAGTGCAATAGCTGAGAAGTCAGGGACTTGCGTAGCATCTTTGAATAAATAGGCTTTCCATCAGAAATTACCAGAAATTAAAAGGGCGCCTAAAAGCATGCACCCTAAGTAACCGTCAAACTCAACTATCCAGAACAATCCATTCTCCAGGGTTTTTTATTTCTTCCTCATCTTGGTCATGAGAAACAATCCCAAAAAATCATTTTGACCTATAGGTGGCGATATTGCTATTATTCAAGTCAAGCACAAAAAGATGGGTGCCTTGTTTTCTCTCTTGAGCCATTGTGGTATCTGGCCTTTGATCTTTAGCTTTTGAGTAGTTTTACATTCGTGAGTGTTTATTGTGGTGATCTGTAGGTAACACTGTTTTGAGTACTTCTTGGAGGGCTGGTCTTGTCCTGGCGAATTCTCTCAGTCTTTGCTTATCTCAGAATGTCTTTATTTCTCCTTCATACAGAAAACTTAGTTTTGCAGGGTACAAGATTCTAGGCTGGGCATTATTCTGTTTCAGAAGAGTGAGAATGGGGCCCCAGGCTCTCCTTGCTTGTAAGGTTTCAGTTGAGTAGTCTGTCTAGTCAGCCATCTTGGCTCACTACCTGTCATTTTTTTTTTTCAAGTTAAGAATTCGACTCAATCATTATGTAGGTCTGATAAGATACTAACATCTTAAGGGTCATCATATAGTATGTGTAACTTCTGCTTAAATTTAAGTGCTACAATAAATTCTACTCATGTCAATGCCCATTTTAGGCTCACGTATTTGTGAAGATAAAAGAAACCAATTGCATTCCTATAATTTCTGCATACTTTCATTTTTATCCCGTCTTGCCCCATTCTAATTACTTAAGAATTTATATTTATTATTCAGTTCTTACTCCCCGTGTCCATGCGTACGTCTGTATTATTGATCTTGGGTTAAGAAGTCTATCCGTGTCTTTTTTCCTACATGCAGAATGGTAGTCTGTTAATGACTCTTAAACTTAGATGCATATACAAATCACCTATGTGTGTGGGAGCCCACAAAAGATTGATATTTTTGTTTGTTTCTGTTTGTTTTTCCTCTGTTCATTGTTGCAATGTCCTTTCAAGTCATTAGAAACATCAAGGCTAGGCCTTCTTAAGTACATCTTGACCATGTCAGTATATCTTTAATCCAGAGTATAATTGATTTGAAGTGAAGAGTCATTTCTTATTTATCATTCCATTCTTCATTCTAATGTTTTTCTTTCTTGGTCTAAGTTCCTTGGATATAGCAATAGTTTTACATAAATTATTTTTTTATTTTCATTAATTTGCTGAAATCCTAAGCCCACATTTATAGGAAAATTTGTTTCCGCAGAGTTGTGGGATTTTTTTTAAAAGAAAACATATTTAAATGAAAAATCAGAAGTGTTAATTTCTGACTGAAAAAAGGATTTTCGTTTTGCTCAGGGATCAAAACCAAGTGTTTGTGATTTATTAACAACTTGAAAGAGGGGCCTGGGAGTGGGAACCTTGAGTGGAATTATTAATGGGCCTTGCCAATTTAAGATTCATTAGAAAAGAAAATTTTTAAAAACACTATGTGAGTTTATAAAAATTAATTTTCATGTAATGTTCTAGGGCCACACCAAAGTGAGATTATCAGAAGTATAAGGGTCCATTGGCATTCTCAATTCCAGAAAAGAATAGGGAAATAACAAAGAATAAAGAGAAGAAGTTTATGTAGATATTTCCTTCCTCTCTTTTCCTCTTGAGGCTTCTTATTAAAGCAGAGAAGAGATTGGATGGGAGACATGGAGCTGACCCAGAGAGGCTAGGATGATAATGATGAAACTCCTATCACTTGGACTCCAACGTTAACTTTTGTCTGTTGAAGAAGGCTATTGTGAAGCTTTCTTTATTGGGTCATTGACCAATTGCTGTACATTTGCAGGGCAGTGATTTTTCATTACTCCTGGGGTACACAGCAATCAGAGCCTTAGGCAAAACTCTATAAAAGGCAAAATTGAATTTTTGCAGCTCCCACCAAATTCTTCTCTTCTTCTGAAACATTTTCTCTTTCCTCTGTTTCATCTTCCAAAATACTCAGTGCTCTGTGCTCCTTTCCAGGTGCCTTACATTTTCTACTTAAACTTCTTCCTTTATTCTTCAATAATTATTCTTTCTGTCTGCTTTAATTATAAGATTATTTCTGAACTAGCTGTAGCCAATTACAGATCTGTCACCTTATTAATTCACAATTATATACAACCAAGACTTAAAATGTCCAATATTTTTTAAACAAGGAGTTAGCAACCTAAATCAGTCTGTCATTGATGCAGTGCAAAGGGATTTATTTTATTTGCAAATATTTTTCCACTTTACATATATTATGGATATGTTTCCATGTCAGTGTATATGTAATCATTTTTAATAATTACATATTACTTTTTGTAAGTACATGGATGTGCTCAATATTCTTGTTCGTTGTCATAATAATGATAATGATTACTATCCCCATTACCATCTTAATAAATTGCATTTATTGAATACATTATATATCAGACACTGCCAGATGCTATGTACTTTATATGTATTAACTCACCTAGTCATCTTTTCTGGATAGATGACGTTGATAACCTTATATTATGCATGAAATAACTGAGACATAGAGAAGATAAATAATTTGTCTAAAGTCGCCTTTCCAATAAGTGGCAGAGACAATATATAAACCAAAAAGAGTGCCTCCAGAGTCTATACTGGATTTGACCCAAGCTCTATTGGTTGTTTCATTGTTTTCCCCTTTGGTAATTACACAAAATGCAGCCAAGAGCATCATAGTATGTCAAAAGTTGGGATATGTTTATCGTTTTTCCTAAGCTCTTTATAAAAGACATTGTAGTTAAAAAGCAGTGACTCTGTCATATAGAAGGTACGCATAAAATAATACATTCTCCAGATTTGAAGACTTACAAGTTATTTAGTGCAGTCATGTATCATCTGTTCTGTGGAATTCCTAGAGAACTTGTTCATTACCTGTTTATGCTAATACATGTTTCTACATGTATCATCTTTATTTGTATACATATCTCATTTCCCACATTCCACTCATATCATAGTTCATTTTTTTATTCTGCTGTTAATTGTTGTACATACAAAAAATACCAGTGCTATTATGCTGGATTGTTTCAGTATCTTATTTTACTCCTTCTTTTCTTTCAAACAGGGGCAAAATTTATTGGAACTTTCCCCATACCAGACACCTACAATCCAGATGATGATAAAATATATTTCTTCTTTCGTGAATCATCTCAAGAAGGCAGTACTTCTGATAAGACCATCCTTTCTCGAGTTGGAAGAGTTTGTAAGGCAAGATATATTTATGTGTTTCACTTAAAGCATATATGTAAATGCATGAAACAATTAACTGTGCAATGTTGAAGTAAAAGTTAATGTCCATTATTCAAAAATGGTAGGATACATTCACACTATCCTTCTTGTGTAATTTTTGAGACCCAAAATTTAAAAAAAATTCACATTTTCAAACATTATAATTTATTTTTCCAATGCCTGCACTGTTGCTCTGGTGTGAGTTACACCTCTTTGGCAGTTTATTGCTTTCACTGAAGAGCTATCCCTTTGCCAGTTATTGTTATTCCTAGAAAAATCACTGCATTGTCTTGATCCTTGGATGTTAAAATGTGTTTATACAATTTTAAATAATCTTATTTTAAAATTGAAAATAACATAATCACTAGAGTAACTTAAACACTAATAGAATTATATTCTGTATTTTTATCAACACACATCACACATGTAAAATTATATATCTTTACATGTATAAGTTGAAAATATAGTTATCTAGATTAGGATATGAGAGAAAATGGGGTAAAGAGGAAAAAACAAATAACCAAAAATTTAAAACATTTATTTTGAAAAACACCCCAATTAGTTTTAATATTGCCATTTTGTGTGTTACAAGTAAACACAGAAACCATGAGATGCTTCCATTTGGTGCCATCAAAGCTCTCATTTGATTGAATACAGCTTTACATAATAGTGATGCTACCAGAATCATGCTATTGACTTCAGTATATTGTTTTTCTGTTTGGCTTTGTCTCCACTGAAATAAATGTTTTTAAATAGACAGACACCTTCAGCATCAACTTGGTTCATAAGGGGAAGAACTGTTAAGTTAATAAATACTCTCAGCGGGAAGATTTCTTTGGTCTTTCACAAACTTTTCATTTTCTTCCATCTGAACCTATCACTTTTTGTTTCAATCTGTACCCTCGGGCTTCTGAATACTTCCAGGGACAGAACTATAAACCATCATTGCACTTAAAAGTGCTAACGAAAACATGGCTTTTGAATGAGGCCAACTTGTGAGCCCAGATCATTCTTTACCTAGTGTTCTAGCCAATAATGCTGTCTCCCACTGATCCCCTCACCCCCAGGGGACAGATTCTCTACAAAGCATCCTCATTCTTTCAGAGTCTAAGAATTCACAGTAATTTCTCTTGAAGCCTATTGCCCAGAGATGAATGGCGGTTGCTTGGAATAGTTGCAGTGTGTTAGTGTACTGAAGCATGGCTTATAGCAACAGTATCTTGACCCTGAAAAACTGTGCTGTGGGTTGACATTGTTTGTATAAATGAGCTATGTTAAATATGTCATAATGGATTTACAATCAATTAAACATATTTCAAGAGTTGCTTTCTGATGAACATATAGAACAAGTGTGTGTATTGTAAACCAGTTCAATGCTTATTTCTTGATCTAATCCATTTGATAGAAATTCATTCATAACAAAGTAATGTTTTATGCTAGTATAAATATACTGAAAGTTAATCTTAGAGGTGGAGAAATGTATTAAAGAAAAATTTAATTATCCGATTTATAAATTTCTATATTAAAAGTATACTCTATCCTCTAAGCATCGGCCATGGAGTATTTTATTTATATTATGAACAAACTCCTATAGAACTGAAAAGGCAGAGATAACTGTAGTAAATGAGTCTTCCTACCACAAAAAAACCTCTGAGGCCACACAGCAAGATTTTGTCAGGCTATTGTTCTTGGTTAAAAAGCTAACAAATTGTGAGATCAAATAAGGACATGTGATGGATGAATTTACTTTAAAAAATAGTAGTTCTTCACTCATTAGTTTATCTCTTTACTGAATCACTCTTAAGTAAGCACCATCTTCAGAATTTCTCACTATACATATGATCCATTAGTCAAATGTTTACAATATTTTCTTCTAAATGTTTTCTTTGCAATTTCTTAATTACATGCTGCCTATGTTTCTAACTTTTACTTAATAATTTAAAATTAAATTGTGGCAGAAAGTGAGTATTTTCAAGTCGATATTTCACTGACAACATTAAAATCATTCAAAATTTTTTAAAAAAATGTTGATATGATCTTCAGGACAGTAACAAGTTTAATAATAAAAAACAGCATCACTGTTGATATTATATATTATTTTCATATAAAAAAGCACTTTTGATATTATTTGGAACTTATTCCTTTCTATTGTTTCTTCTCCCCCACTGTCATTATAATATAGTTTTTCTGTTTTTGACAAATAATAGCAGAATGTGTGTCTATGCTATGAAACAAAGTTGAGTTCAATAGAAACAAAGATCTAAAAAAGAAGAGATATTTTAGAGAGAGTTAAGAGTAAACTGTGTATACTATACTGAGTTTACAAGGTATGTTATTAACAGGAGAGTCCTACTATTTGTCCCACCAACATATTCCCACATAACATACTTGGAAATATTCAAGTTTTGTTGTTCTTCTGGTTATTATTGCTTATTGTTTTAGTTTTTAACTAAATACTTTAGTACCATAAAAAGAACTGTTGACAATTTAAGAGCTCCCTGCCTCTTCGGCTGCTAACAAAAAGGTGGTTTTATTGACCTGTCAAAATAGCTTTATCGACCTAAGTTATTGCTATTAGATTAAGTAGGATATAGTGATGGGGGGGTTGGTAACAGGCAGACATTACACAAAAATGACTAAAGGATTGTTTATAGAACTAGAGTGATTCTTTTCTCAATTTTTGTAACCCATTCATTCATTATTTTATTATTTCATCACTTCCACAATAGCAACAAAATGTAAAATAATTTCTTTGCCAAGTGCACTGCATTAGATAATTAGTGTAGGTATTATAATAAGCCACTATCTCTTTTCTTTAAAAACTCAGTACGGTGAGGGTAATAGACATATACAGATAATTACAATACAATGTGATAGAGGCAGGAGCTGAGAACTCTAAGCAGTGAAGCTCAGAAACATTATACAAAGGAGGTGGTACTTGAATTGAGTCTTGTGGGAGGAATAGGACTGCATTAAGTAAAGGAATGGAGGGCAGGCATTTCAGGCAACACTGTGACAGGATATATTTTGTTTATAGTGCAGCAAAATCTTGTTTTAACTGGAATTTATGGGTGTGTATAGGGAGCAATGTCTTTTGAGATTAGAGTGTAAGTTGGATGATAAGAGTCTTGTTTTCATGTTAGGCAGTGTCAACTCCATCCCTTAGGCAATGAGAAGTTATAAAATGTTTCAGGCAGAGAAGTGACAAGATAGGTAGCTATGTTTATTAATTCAAGAATGTATCTGGATGGAGAAATATTTGTGACTGGGAGACCTGTTAGGTTGTTCCCTAAAGACAATAAGTATGAAGACATAAGGGTAAGTTTAAGAGATATTTCAGACAGAATCTATGTGTAGATTTCTAAAAGGTCCTTAATTTATTACCACTTTCTTATTAATTGCTTAGTGTACATAGTGTGTACAGTAAAACTTTCTGTGATGAGGGTAATGTTCTATATCTGCACTATCCAACATTGTAGCCATGTGGCTATTAGGGTTGAAATGTGATTATCAGGACAGGAACTGAATTTTTAATGCATTTTAATTCTACCTTGCTCCTGTCATAGAGACTTTGATACTTATCCTGTAGACAAGTACTCCTATATTCTTGGTAACTATGATTTCTAGAAGATAAAGGATGAATCAGGAAAATACACAAAGAGATACATTCTAATATGAGACAAGAAACACCAAAAAAAGTTTATGAGCACAGATTTTATATTTGGACATGTTGAACGTGATGTGGCTCTGAGATGTGCTGGCATAACAGCCATTTGAAAATATGAACCTGAGACTCAGTAGTGACTAGACTCATGAATTTTGAAATCACAAGTGTACTGGTAGTTCTTGAAGTCATGGTAGTGTCAGATAATACTCAGGAAGATTTGTAGTGCAAGATCAAAGGACAGGGACAGAACCCTGAGCAACAATGATGTTTAAGAAAGAGCAAAGTGTCTACAAAGGCAATTGATAGGAAACGCTTGGATAGCTAGGTGGAAAACTAGCCAAGTTAAGTTGTCACAAGTCAAGGATGAAGACTACTTCAAGAAGAAAACAGTTGTCAATGGTGCCACACACCAAAAAGAGGTCAGGTAAAACTAAAAACCAGGTATTAGATTTGGCATTAAAGATATCATCCGTGACTTTTGGCTGAATAATAGGAACATTCAACTGAAAGTCAAATCTAGGCTTACATCTTGCTCTGCTTCTTACTCAGTTTCTTAACCTAGAAAATGAGGGTGCCCATCTCTTCCATGACTATTTTGCCAAGAAAATGTAAGGCTTAAATGAGATATATTTGGATGTGATGGATATGGAGGAGAGTACTGAAAGCAAGAGTAACTTAGACAGATTTCTGTTTTCAAACATGTAACAATCTTTTATAAAATATTGACATGTACTAATTTGCAGTCCCACCAGCCTCTGTGGAAAAGAATATGGAGATTCCTCAAAGAGCTAAAAATAGATTTACCATTTGATCCAGCAATAGTATTATTGGGCATCTACCCAAAAGAGCATAAGACATTCTATTATAAAGACATCTGCACCCGAATATTTATGGCAGCACAATTCACTATTGCTAGGTCGTGGAAACAACCCAAGTGCCCGTCAATTCGTGAGTGGATTATTAAAATTTGGTATATGTTTACAATGGAATATTACTCAATTTTAAGAAACAACAATGAGCTAGTACCACTTATATTATCCTGGAGTAAGCTTGAGCCCATTATTCAAAGTGAGGTGACACAAGACAGGAAGAATGGACCCCACATGTACTCGCCATCAAATTGGTACTGACTGATTAACACTATGGTGCTCAAATGGTGGGAGTGTTCACTAGGGATTCAGGGGGTAGGGGGTAGACCCATGTCTGAGCGATGTGGTGGGCACTGTGGAGGGGAGAGGCATGCTTGAAAAGTAGTTGGGGAAGGGAATTAGGGGTCTCAACAGGGGGAAGGAAATCCTCTAAAACTGATTTATGTGATTAACTGTACATCTTGGTAAATTCACTAATAATCATTTAATTGTACACTTAAAATGGAGTAAACGCATGATATGTAAAGTATACTTCAATAAAATGTTGAATTTG
>CAUYRT010011501.1:0-25346 GCA_963574885.1 Lepilemur ruficaudatus
GATTGGAGTTAGTAGATCAAAGTAAAATGCATTGCCTCACTTGATGCTTTCCTGAAAGAAAAAGAAAGAAGGAAAGAAAGAAGGAAAGAAAGAAAGAAAGAAAGAAAGAAAGAAAGAAAGAAAGAAAGAAAGAAAGAAAGAGAAAGAGATAGAGGAAGGAAGGGAGGGAGGGAGGAGAGGGGAGGGGAGGGGAGGGGAGGGGAACAAGAAGAGAGAGAAACAACAGTCATAAAACACCTTTAGCCTCAGGCACCATGACAGCTGCATGCATCAGAGTGTCATTCTTTGGAAGACTCAGTAGTATTGTGATGGCAAAACCAACAATCTCTGTTCAGGTTAGGTATGAGGATATAAAACTAGCAAGTAGCTAAGATAGTGTGTCTTAATGTACCAGTTTTTCCTAATGTTTTGCATATTATTACTTTTGTAAAATACAATAAAATTAATAAAGAATTGCTAGAAAATTTTTTAAAATACACAATACAAGTTTCTAGTTTTTTGGGGGGATATTTTTATTTTGTCAGGAGATTTAAAACTCAAAGACATAAAATTACTCTGATAAATTTTCCACAGTTGTTTCTTATTCTCAATTTCTGGACACTATCAAGCATTTCACTAACCATCACTTGATTGAACATTACATACCACTGGTCTAGAAGAACCAAAGCCCTGCCCTGAGTATATTAAGCTATTGGGCCAAATTATTATGCTTTGTTTATGTAATAACAATGAGGCCACTACAACTTTTCTAACTATATATCCTTAATACTCTTCATTTTGCCAATACAAGTTCATTTCCAACATTCCTCATGCTAATTAGTAACACTCCATGTAGATTTGAAAACAATTTGAAGCACCTGGAGTACTGAGTCTTGATTAAGGTATTTTAATGTTAATTGTCCTTTACGTATAAATTAAAATTTACTTACACATCTTACACACAGGCACAGAAAACACACACACAATGTTTGTTCTAAAGTATTTTTAATAAAAATTCCAATATATATTATGAAAAAAAGTCAAAACCAAAATGATTATTTGAATTAGGTTTAAAGAAAGACTTCCTTCACTCAGGTGACAAAATGGTATAAAATCTGTAGGAAACAACACTAGCTATATACCTTCCTTGGTTCAAGGAAAGTTTCATTTTGAACCACATTTGCCTATAGTGCATCACCTTCTTAAATTTGCCATTATAGATAATACATGAAAGAGTTCTGTGTCCAAGATGGTTTCACTAGTACAGAAACAAAGACCCAAGAAGAAGCAAAAGAAGAGTTTCACAGATGGAACAGATTAGAGAGTATCCTTCAACTAGGTCATCTAAACCTGGCTTTGTGGTTCAGAAATCTCCTGGCTTCTCATAGTTTTGATGAAACCATTTTTTGAGAATTCAGGTACTTTTAAATGAATCTGTGTCTTCTATTATAGCCATTCCTCATCACTGAAAAATAATCTGTCACAGTAAAAATAATTTCACCCACCTGTAGCCTCTTCTTCCCAAAAGGTGTTTAGAACTATAGAAATGTTGTAATGATTCTATATTTTAGAAAATTTCAAAAGTTATTTATTTGGCTGGCTACGTGTAATAAAAAATGATGAAATTCCTACATTCTTGCTTGTATGTTTACTACATCAAGCGTTAAATATTTTGTTTAGAAACTCTTTCCTTTGACTAATCTCCTTTGCTATAGGCTTAATTTTAATAAGCTAAAAGCTACCAATGGACTGCTACACCTTCAATATTTTTATATATTTTAAAAATTTAACACTTGATACTAAGTCATAGGTTAAGAGATAAATGTAAACCTAGACTTAATGTTCCACTTTTAGAATGGGGAATTTGCCCTGTAGTCTTATATTGATTGAAACCAAAGGAATGACAGAGAATATTTGTTTGGCAAATACTGTTTTGAAGCATAAAACTTACATACTAAAAGTAATTGCATTTGTCATCCATTTTTCCTTATGATGATGCATTAAGTCAAAAACTTTAATTTTTACTTAATACAAAGAAATATATTTCAGCTGAGGGCTAAAATAATATATTAAAGCTAGTGCCATCATTTTCTGGTACCGTCTTGTAACATGATAGTGTGTTTGCATAATAATTTATACTCTGTACAGTTTCATACCTTGTGTGAATGTATTAAAGATAGTAAGGATTATTTTTACTTTCTACTTGGTGCTTATTGTCTATTTGATGATTGTTAAAGATGAATTTTTCGATTACAGATCTAAATAAATTACTACATAATATCTAAAGCAGGAAATAAAACTCAATAAACTCCTAAATCATCATATACTAAAAATAGACTCTTTCTTACAAAACTAATGTATTTTGATTATGAACTATTTTTATTATTAATAGAATAAACTAAATATACATTTTTATATCAGAAAGCCAAATTCAGTAAACACTTTTATTTTATGAAGATACCTTTAATCAAGACATAAAAGTTGACCTCAAGATGTCACCAATTAGCCATTGTAACTGAAATATAAAGAGTTGGCATAATTTATACTATTTGCTAATTGTCCTTCATGGTTGTGGATATTAATCTAGCTCTCAATATGAATAAGTCATGGAGCCAATTAAACATTTAATGTAGAAAAATTCAGTATTTTTGAGACATAATATGATCTTATTATTGTGCTTTGCTATTACTGGTCTGTATTTTAGTTTATAGCCTCTCCAAAAATGCTTTGTACTTTCATCTATTTCATTTGTCATTGAGCAAACACCTATTCATTACCTACTAAGTCTCAGGCTCTGAAAATTACGTTCTTGGGGACAATGTAGACAATAAACAAGTAAACAAGTAAATATATAATTTTAGAATATGTTAAGTGATATATTAAGTGGAGTAGGAGAATAGTGAATGATGAGGGTGGAGTTTTGGGAGATGAGCAAGTTTAGATAGAGTGAGGAGTAATATTTGAGCAGAGATCTCAACCAAGTGAAACAGGCAAAGTGAAGGTAATTCTAAACAAGATATCAGGAGTAAGGAATAGATTTGCTGCAGCTCCTTGGTGATTTGTGTCATGCTCATGAAGAATATGATTGCTATCTCTAACTCTTAGCATGCTGATAAGGTGATAGCTATTTAGAAGAAAAAAATAAATAAAAGAATGGTAGTGATTTATTGAGATTCTGTTTCTGAGAGCTACTTGTGAAAGCAATCAGTGATACATTCCATATCAATATTCCAGGCTTTTTCAATTTAATCATGGACTCATACCAACAATATTCACATACAAATTGTCCTTCAGTGTTGTATATAAATAATCCAAGTCATATGAATTGAAAAACATCATCCCAAAATAAGGTTTTGGGAACTCTATTCCCAAGAATTCTAGGATTTCTGTTCTGATTTCCTCACTATGGCTTGATTTTACGTGGACTATAAGATCAATTATTTGTGAAGGATATGCCATGATAATCCCACTCCCATTAATACAGTAGATTCTTTCTCCTGTTACCATCTTCTTTGTTTATCCACCTAGTGCGTAATTGAACACCTGCTATGTTCATGCATTTAGCATGTTTGCATCTGCTTTCTTATTTCTGTTCCCGAATTCACAGTGTATTGAAACAAACAAAGAAACAAACAAAAACCACAGAATTATGTTCATGGGATCTTGTAAGGTTGCCACACCCTTAAAAACAAAGTGAAACAATATGCCTCATTGTCTCCAAATCCAGTCAGTGTCAATGCTACCATCATTTTCTCAATCACTCTGCTAGAAATCTTGGAAAAATTATCGATCCTTTCATGACCAAATCCAAATCCATTTCAGTCACCAATTCCTGTACACCATGTTTTGTTTCCTCAAGAATTAAACTCAGCATTTTGCATGTAAGACCAGAACCTATCTGTGGACCCAGTACCCATGGAGACTGTGACACATTCCTCTCAACAGGAGTGGCTCATACTCAAAGGCACTGAAGGAGGTGCCTCATGTACCACATGCAAAATACTTTTGCTGCATCTGTTTTGGGATCCTGCCCTCTACTTTGCACACCCTTCTTCCCCTTCTAGTTGAGAATCTCTAATATGGAGAAGAAATTGCTTGGCACAAAATCGAAAGACCCAAATAAACATTGCCGCTCCTTTGTGTGAGTTTGGGAAAGTCAACTCATCTCTGAACTAGATTATTTATTTCTAAATTAAAATACCACCCTATTTACCATTTACAGTTCTCATGTTGGACAAATGCAGTAATAAATATTTCAAAACTTTGAATAAATATTCTGCACGCACAGAAGATAACAGCATTATTGTAGTTAATTAACATTGAATGAATGAAAGCTTAAATAATTTTACTATTTTGACACTCATATATTTTACACTAAATAATTTGAGTTAAAAATAGTTCTAAAATTGTACCCTTTCTCGCTTGCAAAACAGAATTGCCTGGCTTAAAGCTAGAATAAAAGAATATAAACATTTCAGGTCATTAAGTATAAATGATAGCTATAAAATTGGTAAAGATTTAACTTTGAAGGGGGTCTTTATTTTAAAACATATTTTCTGTCTCAAATGTAAACCTTATCTTTAGTTAACCACATCCCTAAATCAGCCTTTTTCTTAAAATAATTATTTGAAATATTTTTATAATTATCAATATAATTAATACCTGCCTTGTATATTTTATTAATATAAGATGACTCCCAGGTTAATGGATATTTTATTTTTAAAATAAAAATATCAACCACTTCTCCAGATTTTTTAGGAGTCAGAAATTAGATATTACCCTTAAAAGTATTACTCACCCAAAGCTAGAAATCATTGTACTGTTCTGGAAAATGATTATGCAGAAGGAAAACTTAAAAACATTGTTTCTCTTTGTTATACAATGTTATTAAGTAGTATATTTTAAAAAACCATATGGCTGGGACAATCTATATCAATGCTACCACAGAAAATACTAAGGGTCCTTGACCATATATTAATAATTCCATGAACATAAAATAAATGGACTATTTAAAATATAATATTTACGCTATTTATACTTAACTTTCTAAAACAAAATTATTTCTGTTAGAGTATAGAGTTGATTATTTAGCAAGAGACAATAAAATTTCATTCAAATGAGAGTTTTACGCAAACAGGTTGACTATCAAAAAGCCACTTTTGTGACGAAGAAAATAGCCCAAGCAAATAGCCCATCGGTCCAAAATAAAACATATATAATAATATCCAAGCCCTCTTTTATGATGTGAAGTATTCATGGACTTCTATAAATCACACTGGCTATGTATGTTTGCTCATGTATTTGAAGTGTTTGTCATTGTTGGGAGAATTATTTATCAGTTGAGCATGGATGTTATTGGGCTTTAAAGCTAAAAAATTGTATTAGGCAGGAAAGTGAATTTTGTCACAAATGAAAAAACGCAACATTTATCTGTACAATCCCCTGATTCTCAAAATATAATAACAATGCTCTGTTTACAGGTGAGTATTGGACAGTATAAAAGTCTGTTTCTTGAGCCCACTCATAGGAAATACTTAACCTGTTCACTGTAAATGCAAGTGTTCCTCTAGCACCATCCCACAATGTGAAATGATGTGCTGTATATGTATATATATATGTATTTTTCCTGTCATAATTATTTTCCTTATTCTCTTCTCTGCTTTGCCCCAGAAGCAGTAAATATTCATGTTCAATGAAGTTTGTGACCTCTAATTTTTTTCTTGATTTCAAAAAATATTCTTGCATACATATGACTTCACATGACCTTTTAAAAAGTGTATTATATAAAACTTCCTTCTAGAAAGCTAAAAAAAATGTATTATAAATTGGTAAGTTATAATTATATACATTTATGAGTTATCAAATGATGCTATGATTTATGAATACAACGTGGAATAATTAAATCAATCTAATTAACATATCCATCGCCTGAATTACTTATTTTGGTAATAAGAACATTTGAAATTTACCCTCTCAGCAATTTTGAAATGTACAGTACACCATTATCTATAATATATTCACCATGCTGTGCAATAGATATCAAAAAAAAGAAAAACCCAAACATTCCTCTTATCTAACTGAGATTTTGTATCCTTTGACCACCATCTCTCTGTCCCCAACCCCCAGCCTCTGTGACCTTCATTTTACTCTGTTTCTTTGAGTTCAATTGTCTTAGATTCCACGTGTAAGTGACAACATGTGGTATTTGTTTTTCTGTGCCTGGCTTATTTCACTTAGTATAATGTTCTCCAGTTCCATTCATGTTGTAGCAAATGACACAGTTCCTTCTTTTTAAGGACTGAATAGTATTCCATTGAGTATATATACCACATCTGTTCATGGACACTTAGGTTGATTTCATGAGTTGGCTATTGTGAATAGTGCTTCAAAGAATAGGAAAGTGTGCAAATCTTTGGGTACATATCCAGATGGGGCATTGCAGAATCCTGTGGTAGTTCTATTTGTAGTTTTTATGGAACCTCCATACAGTTTTCCATAATGGCTATACCATTAATAATTTACATTCCCAGCAATATTGTGCAAGGCTTCCCTTTTACTACATTCTTGCCAATAATTGCTATCTTTTGTCTTTTTTATAATAGCCATTTTGAAAGGTGTGAGATATCTCATTGTAGTTTTATTTTGTATTTTCCTAATGATTAGTGATGTTGAGCATTTTTCGATGTACTTGGCCATTTGTATGTCTTCTTTTGGGAAATGTCTATTCAGTTCCCTTGCTTATTTTATAATTGGGTTATTTGTTTTCTTGCTATTGAGTTGTTTGAGTACCTTATATATTTTGAATATTAATCCCTTTTCAAATACATGGCTTACAAATATTTTCTGCCAATCTTTGGGATGTCTCTTCAAACTGTTAATTGTTTCCATATGACATTTTTTATAAGAATTTGTTGTTCTTAAGAGCAAATAGTAATATTTTAGTAAAAATAAAAGTTAAATTCAAAGAGAGATTTTCAGTAGGCTTTCATTGCAAGTAATTGAAGAGATAAGCCAGGGTCATTTAAAAATGTAGCCTGAAAATATCGTTACTCTGTTCAAAAATTATGTACAATTTTGTATGTAATCAGGGGACAAAAAGCAATAGAGAATGTCATTGATTAATTGTGTATTCTTTCTTCTTTTCTATTCCTGGCTCAGTCTTCTCTATATTTCTGGAGGCATTACAGCCCCAGATGTCTAAAAGTGAATTTTCAGGACATTTTAATTGATAACTTTCAGGTATGATAATTGAATGCCTGGCAAATGTATAAATAGTCCCTAAAACACTAGATTGAAGAAGTTATTTTATAATTCAGTAAATGCCCATTATAATACAACTCACTTTCACAGTCTGACTACTTCCTGCTTGTCTCATATACTTCCTTTATAGCCACTTGGAGGCACAGCACACCTAGCCTCTTAGCAACAGGCATAGCTTTCTTTTCCAATGTCTAAAATGCTTGGAGATATTTTTCACCCATTTCTTTTTCCACTGCAATCCCTGACATGATGTATGTTCAGTGTTTCCAACCCAGTTTCTGTTTCTCATTTTTACCCTGTGTCAGATCAGGGACTTGTCTTTCAGTGGTGAGAGTAGTAACAACCTAGGACAAAAAAATGATAAAGAAATATTTCTGTGTCCTTCCCTCACCACTGTTCTAATTCTCTTCTTATAGACAACAACCCCAATGTCTATGTTCTTACTACTCATTGTCCACCCCCTTCTACTCCCTATCACACATGCACCCATACATGCATGCAGACAAATACACATCCATTTCCTTAAATGATATATCCAACTGACTTATGTGAATCTAGTTTCTTCTGAAATATGAAGATAACTGTACCTTCTGGGCTTTGTAACCCTCAAATTGTCACTATTACCTCCTGATTGTCCCTGCCCTTGTCTTCCCTACAAGGTTTATATGTACTTATGTTTTGGGGGAAAGAGTGTAATATAAAAAGGCTGGGACTTGCAAATATTTGTAGAGAAAGACATTTCAGATTTTTGTTTTTTTTGGTAATTTTATGAGTAGTAGAGTATTTTTAAGAAAAATACAAGGAGATCTCGAAATGATTTTGAGTTTGCTTCTAATTTAGAAAATTGGGAAACAGATTACAGCCCATTTTATAGTGAAAGAAGACCCAATAGGTAGAGGTAGGCAGGACCTCAGAATAAACTGAGGGGTAAGGACCTCCAAGGAAAAAGAGATTTTGAGCTGAGCCAGGCTGCAAGGAGATAGAATGGCAGGATGCTCATTGTCCAGTAATCCTTTATACAAAAGTGTATAGGATCTTTCTTGCAATAGGCTGCCCCACTTCCAACTCCATCCCTGTCCTGAGGATCTTTGACCATAGCAGCAAGAATTCCCACCAGGGTCTCAGAGCTGGAATTGTTCCACTCTACCATGAAGCAAGGGCTTTTTGTTTTTAGAACCTGTCAGCCTAACTTGGAACTTTACCATTATGCCCCTACTCTCCCCGGGATCTCCAAGAAGCTTTGTTATATACAAGACAATGAATAACAACGATGTGTTTCCAACTTACCATGAATAACATACTTCAGTTGCCTAATTAATCAAAAGACTTATAGGTGGTCCAACGGCATAATTATAATATTCAACATTATTTCTATCGGAAAAACATTCTGCATTTGGAACACATAGCTTATTATTTGAAGTCAGCCTTGTAGCAACTCAAATTATGTGCCTAGAAATGTTATAACTTCATTAGTACAAATCCATCATGATACAACCTATAGAGGATATGTCAGTCTGTTCTTAGGGATGAATTTTGTAAGGGAATTTTTTTGTATTATCATTGAAAATTGGGATAAAAAATAAAGCCGTGGCTTATTTTCTGTTGTTTTGGGCAAAGTGTCATGAGACTTTTCATCATGAAGCCATATGTAGTGGATCATCTATTGTACCAGGTCATCTGGTAGTTTTTAAGTTACAGCAGCAGGTTCACCAAAAAACAAAACAAAACAAAACAAAAAAACAAAAGGACTGACCTTGCTTCATAGCTCTCAAAACAGAAAATAATGACAAATGTTTACAAATCTAATTTTGTAAATCTCCATTAATTTTGCTCATAATAAGAATCACCTATTAAAATATATTAATAATTTTTCATTTGACTTGGGATATAGCTTGCTAATATAAAATGAAATAAGCTTAAAATTCACTGTTTAACATTTACATGTTCATGTTTAGTTTTATGAATGAAGGTGTTTCAGGCATACCAAAGTACAAGCATTTTTTTTTTGCTTTTTAATTAATGCAAATAAATTTTTAAATTGTACTTTCTAAGAACAAAATATATTGTGATATTTTTATCACTACATTTTTAAAAATTTACACTTAAAGTTTTGAATAAAGTTGAAAAAGCAGTAAATTAAGACTTTAAGAGAAAAAAAATTGCCTGTTGAATTATCTAGATACTTTGGAGAATAGTATCTTTCTTTTACCTCATTAGTCTTAGTAAATATTTTATATAGAAGCCTTATAGCTTTGAGGTTTATTAACCTTTAATAATTTCAAATCAATTTATAACTATCCTAATATATTGTTTTTTACCTTTTAAACTTAGTGTGGTAAATATCTCATTTTAAAAATAAATGGATTGAGTTTGGGTTAGATTATTACGTGCATTTTTTTCCCCAGGTTTCTTTTTTCTTTCACTATGCTGAATTTGTTTTGACATCCTGTGTTTGTAAAGGACATCTAATTTTTAAGAGTTAGGTGAATCAAATAAATTAATAGGATATGCCCTACTGTTAGACTGAATTAGCCATTTTGGAACATTATTGAAAATTTAAATACCTTTGAGTTTGTTCCCAACTATAGGCCCATCCTTCATATTTCTTGATGCTAAAATTTTAGGTAATGTATGTACAACACCTGCCACAATGCCTGGCATATGCTGAGAACTCATTTTCTCTTCTCCATGGAGCTTATAATCATAACTATAGGAATAACTCTAACATTTACTTTTAGACTAAGGCTAACAAAGAAAATTGAAACTCAATAATAATATTTCATCTGTGCAATACTAGGGGAAAGGAAATGATAAAAAGCCATTTTCAATAGAGCTGGAGAATATTATAAAGCATTTACATTTATCTCTGTCATTTTCTCTAAAATAGCAATTATTCTCTCTAGCTTTGAATCTCCTAATGATCTGCAACTGTTTAATAAAGTTTATTGTCTTTCTTATTATTGCATTTTTTGATACAAAATATGCAGTATTACTAAAATTTTGAAGAAAAAAATAACATACAAAGATATTAAAGTATGATAAAAAAGATTATATGCTCCAATATTTTGAATAAAATATTGAAGGGATACAAATCGTCATGTAACTAAATGTTTCCAGCTATGGAAAAATAACTAACCAGGGCATCTTCAATGAGTTTTATGGACCCCAAATGTGTGCTTCTACTTGAAATAAGAAATAAGCAAAAAGGAATTAGTGGGGAAAGAACAATTTTACTGGCTTGTAATTTATAGAATGTCTAGTATAGATCAAATGCATTCAATTATTTGGTGTAGTACTCTAGCGGCCTTTACATGGGCCTTTAGATCATTGGAAACCAAAGGCACAATTTTCCTCCTAAAAGGGGAATGGAGTTTGCTCTGGCAGACTGGATTAGATATGTCTGTCACCTGTTTTGTGACTGTGGATCTTAACAGAATCAATCACCTTTCCTGTGATTTATTTCTTCATTTTTGAGGTGAGCCAAGTAAAAACTGTTTTTGAAAAAGAAACTTAGCAACATAGCCCCATAATGCTTTCCTACTATCTATTCCTTGACTTCCCCACCGTCCAATAAATTAACATAAGATGTATTTGAAATTATTTATGGAAGTATCTTAAGCATATGTATAAATCATTCTTCTCTTCTAATTCCTTGTAGATTGCTTTGCTTGGCTATTTTATTACTTATTTGACAAAGAAGATGTCTGGAGGCAATTTTTTATTGGTGACTTAAGCTTCCCAGACAATTAAAAAAACAGAAAACAATGTCAAAGGGAGATTATCAGTAGTTTCTTATGAACTATAACTAACTTGTGGGCTATAATTATTATTGATTAGTAAAATAATTTGGTTTTTTGATTACCAAGAAAAAAAAATCCAAACTGTAAGATGTAGTAGTAAATATTTTATGTGGAAGCATAGGATTTAGATCTAGAGGAGACCTTATTTGGTTCTGTACCCAGTGTTATGGACTGAAATTTGTGTCCACTCAAAATTCACATGTTGAAATCTTAACTCCCAATGTGATCACATTACAAGGTGAGACCTTTGGAAGGTAATTAGCTTATGATAGTGGAGCCTTTAGGAGTGGGATTGGTGACCTTATAAAAAGAAACACTGGAGAAATGATTTCTCTCTTGGCCATGTGAGGATTTTATGAGAAGAGGGACATCTGCTATATTGCTATAATGAAAGCAAACCAGGAAGACAGATCTTATCAGATCTCTGGTGTCTTGGTCTTGGACTTCCAGTCTTCAGAAATATGAGAAATAAATATTTGTTGTCTAGGCTATCCAATCTATGGTATTCTGTTATAGCAGCTTTAACTGACTAAGACACCCACCTTTTATAGATGTGAAAAATGAGATTCAGAAATGATCTGTGCAAGACTACTTAATGAAGAAGTACTGGAGTAACTGAAACCAAGTTTCCTGATTCAAAACCTAGCATTCTTTCCACTAGAGCATTTATGATTTATTTATTCAGCAAACATTTCATGGTCTTATATATTTAAAAAGCATTGCTTTAGAGGTTGGAAGAGGAGAGAAGATATAGAAAATGCTCTGTCCTGGAGAGCTTGCAATGTAGTAGAAAACATAGAGCAAGCCCACAAATTACTGCGTGGCCTGTTAGAATGTACAAAGTACGTAAGATAAATGAACAGGATGTGAAAGTTCAGAAGAGGAAGAAGACTTCTGGCTCAAAGATCATAAGGAAGACCAAGTGGAGGATGATTTTAAATGGATGGATGGGTAAGAATACCAAAGATAGTATCAAAGAGAAGGCATTCTTAACCATGACATTTCTTTAGTTGCAAATAACAAAAGGAAGGTTGGAGAAGCTGTCCAGAAAAATACAGGAACAGGGCAATTCTGTGTGTCTAGAAAGCAGGGATCGTGGCTAATCTCTTCAGGGTCCCACTTTCAAGATGATTCATGCCTTTTGGTCACTCCATTTATAAAACCAGATCCTGAAAGAGACATTTTGATTGGCTGAGTGAGTGCAGGGCAGCTTGACTCAAGATTCCACCACATCTACAGAATGAGGGAGATGTAGCCACTCAAAAAAAAAAAAACAAAAAAAAAAAACAATGAGGGTGCTGCTACCAAAAAAAGGTAGTACAAGATAAAGCACAAAGCTTGATGCAAAAAGTAAAGCACAAGCTAAAATCAAATGTTCATCTTGGCATCTTATGAAGGGTGATGGAAAAACATAGATTTAAAGAGAAGGAAGATTAAATAAGGCAATTAAAATATTAGAGCAGCTTGGTTTGGCAGAAGCACAGGATGAATACATGACATCAGAATGAGCCAGACTGTGGTGGACATCCTACTTTCCCCTCCTTACCTACTCCTTTACCATCTCAGTCAGTGAACTGTTCTCCCCAGTTTTCACTGATAAGTTTAAAAGCTACATGTTCATTCAGGGGGAGGGAAAGTTTGAGCCAACGGTCATGCCCATGAATGAGGAGTTGGACTAGTCTGGCAGCTGCTAGCAATCAGACCCTTGGCACAAACATCATAGACCCTGGTATGTTTCTCCCTTAAACTTAGGAAGAGTTTTTGGCTTTAGCTACAAGACTGGGACTGACAAATTGCCTTAAGGAATAGGCCAAAAAGATTCTTTCCATATGATCCAAGCAGAATCTTCTTCCTTTGCTACCTCAGTCTGGGCATTCGTGTGGTGGAGAGGACGAAGCAGTCAGATTCTACTGGGGACATTCCTGAAAACTATGGAAACCTTAGAAATGCACACCAGTTTCATACATTAACATTTAGCATTTTCTCCCCAAATAGTGCATGGATGTTGCTTCCTGGTGCTGCCCTCGCTCCCTACCCCATCTTTGCTTCAAACCCAATGCCAGATTTTTTGTGTGAGCTTCACTTTTCTCATTTGCTATAGGAAGAGTTTGAACCAAGTTCTTTCCTAAGGGTTCTTCTTAAGTTATACTTTGATGTTAGGTTGAAAAGCTTGATTGGGGTCATGTTGAGAAAGGACTTCACTGCTTTGTAGTAAGAAGTTTGGTCTTCAGACTATAGAGTATGTAAGTTAAGTGCTTGGCACATGATTGTACTGTTCAAATCCTCTCAGCTCACTTATTTAATAAAAGTGTTATTTGAGAAGGCATTTAATCTTTTAATCCACCATTTTATTTTTTAAATAAAGGAAATAAAAGCTTTTATATAATTAAATAATTCAATAGTTATTAAAATATAATGGTAAGTAAGAGCCACCGAATTTTTTTTGAAGAGAGAAGTACAAATGGCTAAAGCATGCAATGAGATGTTGACTTCGCCAGTGCTCTGCTTGACAGAAGGATAGATATGTGCATTCTATAAGATATCAAATCTAGGATTCACTAGCAAATGATAGAGCAGAAACTCTACAAACACTAATAAAACCAAAAATTATAAATATAACAAATAAGAATAGCAGATTATTTATTTTAACAATAGATAACATTTATTGAACACTGTGGAATTCTGCATTTTTTAGCTTGCTTTAAAATGCTATCATATAAACCTGAAATCTGGCCATCTTGAGACTCAGGCTCTATTTTTCAGCTCACCATTACCTAATGTCTGTGCTTAATTCCCCTGTAATTGAAATGTCTAATTAAGGATAAATATTCCTTTGTGTATGTGTATATATTATATATTAATACATATATGTATGTAAAATTTATAGTTGCATATATATATGCATACATACATATATCAATTAGGGTCTTAGTTGCTCAGCTATATTAGTTTTAAAAGAATGCTCAACCATGATAGTTTTCTAAAGTGAGTATTTACTTTTTCTTATGTAACAAGACATTTGAAGTGATGTAGTTATTATTTTCAACTACTTAGTGAAGTCATTAGAGACCCAGGCTTTTTGTAACTTCTAGTCTGGTATCCGTAGCTTGTTGACTTTTTCCCTTGTGCTTGACATTTCATAGTGAGAATATGGCTGCTATTAATACATCTTAGATATCAAGTCCATTTGAAAGAATAAAGAAATCCCTCCTGTGTTAGGTGTCAATGGCCAGGACATAGCTGCCAGAAACGTAAAGGGCAGCTAGGAAAGTGGAGAACTGGATTGCATGACTGTTTCGGACCACTACGACCCCTATCCTAGGGCTGATCATGTTTATGCCTGAAACTAAATCAAAGTTCTTTTAATATAAAAGAATAATGAAAAGAATATTGGGCAAGCAACTAAAAGAGTTTGCCATAATAAGAATACTGGATAAATAAAATTGCTTGACTTGAAAATGCTATGATAAATTGTGAAGCATAATAAAGTATTTGAGAAATAGGAGGCAAGAAAAATCCTTCTAGAACAAATGGAATTGTCTGTAGAATTTTATTGTAATTTGTGACAACTCATTTTGATTAGTGAAGGAAATTTTATATTACTTCTTAGAAGCTTCAGCTGGTCCTGCCATGGAAAAAAAGATACAGCCAATCATTGAAATGACTAGACAGACTTTTTCATTGTTGTTTTCTTAGATAGAGAAATTTTGAGAAGGCTAATTCAGTACATTTGTAATAGAAGAAATTATTTAAACTGATAATATATTCTCAGGGATAAGAATTATAGAATTAAGAATAGAAAATGTGAACTTACCCATGTTACACTAGGTGAGTGATTCTAGCTTAATGGGCAGACTACATCTGTTCTTCTATAGTTGGCGTTTTCTCCGACTGCCAGAAAGCATCTCATCACTTGGCATGTCCCACGTATTAGATAGAAAGAAAAAGAGAAAGAAGAGGGAGTGCAGTTGCCGAAGGACTTATAGCCTTAGAATTTGGCAGAAACTACAGCTGAAACAGTCACAGACATGATGCTTGCTCAGTAGCTGTTATGAATTAGCAAGGGTAAGCATGTTTTACTGACCAGAAGAAAAATAAGGAGAAATGATAACTTCAGGATTTCTAAATTATTAACTACTTCAGTGTGGTACCAACAAATCTAAGACACATGGAAACACAGGACATTTGGAGATATAAATAATTGGTAATTGTTGGTATTGTAATGTCAGTTTTAAATGACTTTTATGTCTGACTACTCTGCTTCTTTGGATAAAAAAATGGTTTTGAATTTGGAAAATTGTATGTGCAAGCATTCTGGATATAATATTTATGTGCACTCAATAAGCAATATATTTTCCTTTGAAAATGCTATTTCTTATGGCATCTTATTGAGGCTATACATGCAGATTAGCAGGCAGCTAAAATGATGAATTTCGAAAACTTCAAAAATGTTGCAATATATAACTTATAAGGATGTTAACTACTGTTTGTGTAAAAGGTGTTTGTGTTGCATTTGTGCACACCAACATAATAAAATTGTATGTGATCATGGTGGGGCAAGTAGATTTATGCATTCTAATTCTGAAAATCAAAAGGATTTAAAGAGAGTATGCGTTTTTTGACTATTACAGATTTCCTACTTTCTCTATCTTTAATTATGTGACTTGATTGAGTTTCCCTAATATGTTTGATTAAAAAGATAAGAGCTTCAGGAATTCTTATGTATATTTTATAAGTATTTTTATTTGTAATTCATTCTTTCCAATATAGAAGTAGGAAGGGTTTTAAGATAAATCTTCATAATTTAATAGTTATCTTTAAATTTAAAATTAATCTTTGGTAGATCTACATTATTGGTTTTCTTAACTATAGTCCAGTTTATATTTGATTAGATTATAATGGCAAACACACTCAAAATTATTTATTTCTATTGTCAAAAGAAAAAAACCACCTAAATTCCTTCAAACCTTGTTTCTAGTTAAAAAATATCTGCGCATATACTTCAGAATATAGAGATTACTCTAATTTATTGTATAAAAGGAATACAATCGTTGATATTTGTGTAGCTTTTTTTTGCTTTAACTTTTCATATCACTCTAGGTATTTACATCGCGAGTAACTTGAAGTAACTTAAAAATCTTTTCAAACTTTGAAGGCATAATGTTAAGTGAAATAAGCATGTTACAAAAGGGTAAATAACATAGATTCTATTTACATGAGGTACTTTGAGTAGTCAAATTTATAGAGACAGGTGGTTGCCAGGTTGTAGGAGGTCAGAATGGGAAGTAATGAATGAATCAATCAATGATCTTTTTAGCCATGCAATGAGGTATACTATAATATTTCAATATTAGTTCAGGAGTGACATAGCTTACTGTAAGATAGACTTCATTCTAAATGAAGAATAAACTCAAGAAAGCACACAAAGCACTGAGCATAGACCTGGTGGACAATTACCATCTCAGTTAGTATTATCTATTTTGTTATCATGGCAGCAAATGTTTCAGAAGATCAAAAGAGCAATTTGAAATAATGCATCTTTTAAATGGGTTCCTGACTATATTTATTACAGAATCAAATTATATAACGTATTTTCCAACATCCTTTACTAAGAAACTTTATTATTTTAGGAGGAATTGTTGATAAGGACCTTCGTCACTACCTCAACTTACGATTTCAGAAGGGTTCTGTCGACCACGAACTTCAGCAAATCATTCGTGACAACCTCTACCTCCGCACGGTGCCATGTGAGTACGATGGGTGACATTATTTTCTTTTTATGTTAAATGTTCATAGATATGTATTCATTGTTTAAAAGCAAACTTAAATCGTGCCGCTTTTTATGGTGGGCTTTTGAGACAGAAAACAAATTTGAGATATAATCACTTTAAATGCAAATGCTTATAACTGCAGTGGTGTGGTTTATGATGAAGTTGTAGTTAGAAGAGACTTGTGATTTTCATGCCATAAAATCTAACTTATGCTTCTCAAGTTAGTATTGACAAATAATGATTCTGGTCCAGACTGTTGGTGATTCAGAATGAATTATGATTGGGATAGAACTCCACACCAGGAGTCAGAAGAATGCAAATTCAATTTATTAGTTGAAACAGCTATTTTATAAACAGAATCTACATAGTGATTCTCTGCCTCATCCCTGGTTTGCAACAAGAGAGTCTCAGAAATGAAAAGAAACATATGCATTGGAAAGCATAGCTAAGTTTTTTACAACTCTTAGAAAGTGATAATGTTTGTTGAGACAGATTTCTTATATGTAACCTATAGAAAATCACAAACCATGATTCATCCTTCACTAGAAGGGAATTGGTAAAATGATAAAATTCAACTTCTTAGTGTCTATTCTAGCTCATTTGAAAATCCTCTATTAACTTTAGGACAAATGAAGGACTTTTCAACTTAGGTCCTAGATAAATATCAAAATCCATTTTCTTCAAGGTAGATTTCATGACCTCCAGAGACTTTCCATGCTCTCCAGAAATTCTGGTCTGTGGATGTTGTGTGTTCTTTCTTTTATTTTAGTTCTGCTGTAAACTTTAGTGTACTCAAAGCTATTAGTTCTAAAAGATTAACATTAAAAAAAGAAAATCTTGACTGGAACAAATGAAACAAATGAGCAAAACAATTATATATATATATATATATTTATATCTAGAGTTGAACCACCAGAATTATGTAACAGCTCTAGAACATGGAGGATTATACTAAAATACCAAAAACAAAGAAGAGGGATAGGTCACCACTCAGCCCTTTTGACCTACACACATTTTAGGAGAGCTAGACCTTTGTCATTGTTAGCACTGAGTATTCATCAAAATAAAAACGCAGGGGTAACATTATTACATATTCTTAGATAAGAATGTTTGCTGATTGACATCTTATCAGTCAAAATGATACCTCTATCAGTGTGTGTAAGTTAAGTGAACAGACTTTGGACTCTTGCTTTAATCCTGGAAGTTGAGAAAAGTACATTCTTAAACCTGTAAGTTTGACATTAGAGTGATAGGCAGAGGAAGATGGATTAAAGTAAGTGACTGAACTATTTATAAGGTAATGGGTGGACGTGTTTTCAAAGCTGTGATGTTGTCAGTGCAGCTGTGTGAATTTATCTTTTGTGACACAAAAGAAAGGAGATCTGAAATACTGAATAAAGAATCCAGGCACTTTATTATGTTTTAAAGCTGAGGGAGATAGATAAGAGGCTGACATTCAGGAATACTTGTAGTCCTTGCGAAGGCTATGACATAAATAAGAAAGTCTTAATTAAATATGAAGATAATGGGAGTAAATTTTGCATTAGTTAATTAACTTCTTAAATAAAGCCATCTTTCTTAGAATATCAAAGACAGACTATGAGGGAAAAATAAATATAAGGGTAAAATAACTAGACTTACATAAGTAAACATAAAGAGCTTCAAGATGTGATTTCAGTACAAGGTCATAAATTCAATTAGAAATCCTTGAATAGCTCTTATAAAGGAGATGATTAGAAACTCAATGAATCTGAATATTATGAGGAAATAATTATTATTTGAATTTCAGCCATAATTCCTAATAGCCAATTCCAATAACACTATTCACTAACAATGCTTTTAACTTGCCATATAAGGTAAAAAATCTGAGATATAGATGATTCTAATTTATAATATTAAAAATCATTTTAATACTGATGAATTGGACCTGGACAATCCACCAACTTCACTCAGCATATCTTTTAATGGAGTATTCAGACATATTCAGAAAGTATGCAGGAAAAATATATCAGTAGTGTGAAAAATCCTGCCTTTGCTTTGAAACTTACTTAGGTGATCCGCATATCTGTTGGCAGTAAGTATGGAATCATATTTGTTGACACATTCTCCTGGGCCAAAAAATTCTCATTGGTTTTCATGAACCCAGCACCATGACAGGAAAATATACTATTGAAGAGCATATCATTGCTCTTCTATGCGTTAATATGTATACACTCACCTCTTATTTAATGCAGCAATGGCACCAGGAATAGGTCTTTGATGACTTCTTTGAAGCAAAATTGTAGTCAACTTATAACTATGTGAGAGTATGGTGGCTCATGCCTATAATTTCAGTTCTTTGGGAAACTGAGGTGGGAGGATCACTTGAGGCCAGGAGTTTGAGATCAGCCTGGGCAACATAGCAAGACCCTGTCTCTACAGAAAATAATAATAATAAAAAATAGCCAGGCATGGTAGTGCATGACTGTAGTCCTATTTACTTGGGAGGCTGATGTAAGAGGATGGCTTAAGCCCTGGAGTTCAAGGCTGCAGTGAGCTGTGCTCACGCCACTGCACTCCAGCCTGGGCAACAAGGAGAGAGATCCTGTCTCAAAAGAAGGAGAAGGAAAAAAAGAAACTATGTGAGAGTGGATTAATTTTTTTTCACAAGGCAAGAGCTAACTGAGTAATTCTGCTTACTACCATTATGTTACTCCAACAACAACTACAACCAGAAGGAAAGGAGCCAAGTCTGAAGCTGGACTTCCTTAGTGCCTAATAAGAGAGAATTCTGGAGCTAAGGCTCTGGAGACCTCCTACCCTAACATATATACATATATTCAGCCAAATCCAGGTGCAGAAAACTTGGTTCCTGTATCTCCCTCTGCAGGAAGCCCATGTGTGACTGCTGGCTGATTTCTGAACTAAGGGAGGGGGCTGTTTACTACAGGTCTTCCCCTGCACCTTAACTACAGATAATATAAAATCTCATCAATCTGTTCCCTGGCCCGTGAACAAGGGTTGACTATATTTAACCTTTTTATTTTGTTTCCCCAGAATCTTGTTTTAAAACTTAATTCTTCAAAAAAAAAATTTTTTTTTTAAAGCTGTCTCTCACATGGAAGGACTCAGTCACAGAGACAGAATTGTTGGGCTTATAGAGTGTAAGTGCACATGCATGTACACACACACACACACACACACACACACACACACACAGGCTCTGATGAGATCAATTCTTCATTCTTTCAAGAGTCAGTGCCTAAGGATCTTCTCTTTAGGAACTGACTTAATATTTTCTATATAGCATAAGCCATTCACATGATTCTTATCCAATGAAGACCTAAATTTGTACCTAAATATGTTACTTTTAGTTGCTAAACGTACAGCTAATGGTGGGAGGGGAATAAAGGTCTTTAGACGATCCCGATATCCTAAAATGAATGTTAATTTTTTTTAAATGAAGACTGAAAATGAATCTTTTACTATTAGATTTCAGGTTATGTAAGATTTTTATGTAATTGAACTTCAGGAAAAAGGAGTAAATGATAATGAGACAAAACTGTTGTAGTCTGTAATGTGATAAAGACTAACCATGAAAAACGTATATAGATAAAGCACTTGAAAGAGTTTAGAACATTCTACTATATGGGATTTCAAGTACCCTAGTAGTATACAAAAGGCTATTTCAGGAGCACTAAGTTAGAAGCATATATTTAAAGATAGGATTGTTTTATCACAGCATGTTAAATGTATAAAGTGAAGGCAGCATGCATTGTCCCTTGGGTAATAAAGATTCAAAAGTTTATGAGGGAAGTTGGGGAGCAGAATTAGGGGTCTCAATAGGGTAAAGGAATGCCTCAAAAACTGATTCATGTGATTAACTGTACACCTCGGTAAATTCACTGAAATCATTTAATTGTACACTTAAAATGGAGTGTTGTTTGTACGTAGATACAGTTGGAGCACTATGTATGTACTCTATAGACTACTTTGACAGAGGAGGTTTTTGAATGTAACAAGATAAGACAACTTGAGTGGTAATATATCTTGGGAAATCAGCTCACTACAAATTGTGACTGTAAATGCTTTGTAGTTTTCCCCCAATAAAAAAAAAAAAGAAAAAAAGAAAAAAAGAAAAAAAATAATTTAGAAAAAAAAATACAGTAAAAAAAAAATTTAAAGGCTTATTAATACTTATGCCCATTTCTGCTCAAAACCTGTAATAAAATCACAGCTGTCTAGTGTAGTACATTGATAAAGCCTGCGGGCTCTCCATTTAGATCACCCGGGTTCAACTCCAGCTTCAATGCTTATAGCTATGAGCCTTGACCATATTTTTAACCTTTCTGGACCTGTTTTCTCATGTGTTAAATGAGGTCCACAATCATCTCTCTGTTACAAAGTTGTGGTGAGGATCAAATAAATTATCTAAGGAAAAAAACTACTTGGCACAGTTTCTGCTATATCATATGTACTCTGTAGATGTTGAAGATTATAATTATACCCTGGTAAGCACTCAAATAACTGTGAGACAAAATGATAAAGTGCTGTAAGAACAGCCCAGATAAAACTCTGGCCATTCTGTATTTCAAATTACTTTTTAATGGAAAAGTTATAAACCAGAGAAAGAAGAAAATGATGCTGGCAGGTATCCCTATAATAAAAAAGAGCAAACACAGAGAAAGAAAATCAATGGAGGATTTAAAATGTTCTTTTTGCTTTGACATCTAACCTCGTGCTTCCAATTTTTTTCCAATATCATAGAATAACTACTTTTAATGAAGAGATGATACCACATTTCTCTTAATCCAGATAACCCAAGTGATTCACAGAAACGGAGGTCAATGTTTTCAATATTTCTGACTAATATTTTAATTAAGTCTCAATGACAGCCAGATTTCCCAGAGTTGATGTCACACTGAGAGATAGAATATAAGAAATGGAAAGTAGATGCTCTCTTGGAGAGCACGTATGTGGCCTAGAGCATTTAACATGTTAAATGTTAACCTCAACTTTCTTGAGGTTGCAGGAGGACGCGAGTGCCTGACCAGCTCAGTCGCAAAGGGAACTACACAAGCAGTTGGCATTTGGGAGTGTAGAGTAGTGGTTTAGAGCAGTGCGTCTCCAATTTTGATATGCATTTGAATCACCTGGAGATCTTGTTAAACTGAAGATTCGATTCAGTAAGTCTGGGTTGGCCCTGAGATCCTGCATTTTAAACAATATCCCAAGTAATGCTGATACTGCTGGTCTGACGACTCTTCTTTCAAGTAGCAAGGGTTTAAAGCACAATCCCTGCCGGAGTTTTAAGTTTTGGCTCCTTCTCTTACTAACTACTTGACCTTGGCCACATTGGTTAACTCTTTCGTGTGTGTGTGTGTGTCAGTAAAATGAAGATAAGAACAATATCTAACTGATTATTGTATTAAAAAAACTAATACATATAAAACATGTAAAACACACCACTCAGTACTGAAAAAGCACTCAACAAACATAAATGATTTTTATGAATAAGTGAGATTTCCTCATTATAAACATTTGGCCAGTACACAGAGATGAACATCCCACAATTTAAATAGTGTTTAATTTATCATGATAATTTATTTTAAACTACTGATGTCAATAATCACATAAATCTCAACATCTGAATTGTGGCAAGTTATAATTTTTCAAGCCAACAAATTTAAGAGAGAGGCTAATTTATAGTTTTCTTGGTAGTAGCCATACTCAGAAGCATGAACCTGCCATGATATGACAAACTTCTTTATCTACTCTTTTTTTTATGAAGAATGCAACACAAATAAGAACTAAATATGTTTACAAAATAACTAAGATGTATCCTGCTAGTAATCCCAGAGTATTATAAGTAATTTGTTTTCTCCCCCCTCTTTTATTATTCTATCTTTCACAACTATTGTTACTATTTGTTTATCTCTCCCCCTCAACATGAATTTAAACTCCATGAGAGAGGGACAATGTTTATTTTGTTCACTGCTGTATCTCAGCATCTAGCTTGCTGCATGATATTGATATACCAGTAATAAATAAATGTTTGTAAGAGTATAAAATAAATGACTGAATATGTACCTGGTTGTAAATTTCATTAATTAATTCAAGAATGCATTGAATGTCTATGTTTTTTTCTAGTCATGTTCTAGGTGCTGAGGATTTAGAAATGAATAAAATATAATACATATGCTAAAGAAGCTCATGGTATAGTTGGGGGGAAGATATGTGAGAAAAAAATTAAATATAAGGTCAACTCCATATAGGTAGCATATGAACAAGGAGAGAGCTCATAGAATGGAGTTGGGGGGATAGAGCATTTTAATTAAAGGGAAAAAATCATGCAATTTCACAAAAGTGTGAAACAGTGAGATAAACAGGAAACCTTAGCTAGGATATAAACTGAAGAGAATAAATAATCCTAGAAATTAATAGTGGAGACAAAGACAAGGTCCAGATCACAAAGAGAACATGAGTGTCTTCTCTAGCAGGTACTGGTTATAGTGGAAATATGAGAACTTGAAAGATAAAAATTAAAAGAATAAACCCCCTCATAAGAGATATTAATAACACTGTACAGTGACTGTAGCAAAGTTTACCTCTGAAGATCTATTCTCTTCTCCTCAGAAATTGTCCCCCAGCTAAAAAATTAAATACCTTAGCTTCTCTCGTCTAGGTATAGACATGTGACTGTCTTCAGCCAATGAATGAGTTGATTCTTACAAATAACTTCTGGAAGTGTCTTTAAAGGTAGCAAGCACGATCTTCTTAATGTCCCTTCTTACTGCCTGAAATGTAAAGCAACGGTTAGAGCTACAGCAGCCATTTGAACTATGAGGTGGCCTAGCAAAAAGAAGACCTGTGCCGGGATGTTAGAAGAGTTAAGATAGAATGACTCCAGGTCCTAAACTAATGAGGCACCATCTCAGCCATGGGTTGTTTAGGTTTCAGCTTGATTTATATGGGGAAAAAATTCAGTTTTTCTCACAGATTTTACAATTCTTATTTTGGGATTTGTATGCCACTGATACTGTCAGTATACAATTACAGAAATGTAGAAAATGCCTCAAGAAGAAGGTGCCATTTGAAGTAATTACTGAAAGATGGGTAGGAGATCATCAGGTAGAAAAGAAGAGACAGGGCATTAAATAAGGAGCAGCACGTGCATGGAAATCATCAAGAATACAGTGTGCTCAGGAAACTGGGAGAACGCCGTAGTGGGAGCACAGGGTATATTGTGGGAAAGGTCTGGGGGAAGTGAGGGGACAATGATGACAGGTACCCAGGAAAAATATCACACTAAGGAGTTTATATTTTATGAGGCAATGGGGGACAATGGAAAATTTTTAGGTAGTAAATTGACAGGACCATAACTATTATTTGGAATAATAACTCAGAGAGCTATATGGACTAGTAGAAGGAAAAGCAAAAAACAGAGAGGCAAGTTCAGAGGCAACTGCAGAGGTCCCAAGTTAGTTAAAAAGTCTGGACCAAAGGTCTTGACAATGACGAAGAAGATCGGACAGAGACAAAAGGCATTTAGCAAACATAATATATAAGAATTAGTGACCGCATACCAATTTGCTGGCAAGTACATGTGGTGCTTGTTTTTCCATTTTTGTGATATTTCACTTAGTAGAATGGGCTCCAGCTCTATCCAGGATAATACAAGAGGCGCTAAATCACCATTGTTTTTTGTGACCACATAGATGAAGGAATATAAAGCAGAAGGAAGTTAGAATGACTCTTAGAAATGTAATGTGGCTTGGACAGTTGGTTGATGGTGAGGTCATTCACCAAGATTGGGAATGAAGGAAGTAGAGAAACAAACAGACAAAACTCAAATGAAAGGCAGGCTTTGTGGAATAGGTAGGGAAAATATAGAAGAGAAAAACTGAGATAATGAAAGATTTTTTCACAGTCGGCTTTTTGTTGCATTCAGGATACAACTCTATTATCACTTCTCCAAAGAAAAGTGGTCTTCTCCAAACTCCCTTTCTAAAGAAGCCACCGCCCTCCCTACCTTTCAAATCACTTTGCTTCTTTTTCTTCAGAGCACTTATTTCCTTATAGCATCCTTTTATTTGTTATCTACTTTAACTAAAATGTAAGCTCCATGAGAGTGGGAACTTTGTCTTGCTCCCAAAGAACGAGCCAAGGTAACAGTACCTGGCACAAGTAGGCATTCAAAGACTTCTGTTATGTGAATTGATCACAGGACCTTAGAAGCGTGTGGAACTCAGAGATCTCTATAGACTGATTTTTGTATCTCCCCAAAATTCATACATTGAAACTCTAATTCCCAATGGAATGGTATTTGGGAATGGAGCCTCGGGGTGAGGAGTGGGTAAGTAGGTAATGAGGGTGGAGCTCTTTTTTTTGGAGACAGAGTCTCACTCTTTTGCCTGGGCTAGAGTGCCGTGGCGTCAGCCTAGCTCACAGCAACCTCAAACTCCTGGGCTCAAGCCATCCTTCTGCCTCAGCCTCCCGAGTAGCTGGGACTACAGGCATGTGCCACCATGCCCGGCTAATTTTTTTTATATATTTT
>CAUYRT010011503.1:0-12222 GCA_963574885.1 Lepilemur ruficaudatus
TTTTAGTTGGCCAATTAAGTTCTTTCTATTTATAGTAGAGACGGGGTCTCGCTCTTGCTCAGGCTGGTCTCGAACTCCTGACCTTGAGCTATCCACCCGCCTTGGCCTCCCAGAGTGCTAGGATTACAGGCGTGAGCCACCGCTCCCGGCCGTAACAGGGATCTTAACAGAACCTCTGTGGGACCTCCAAACTGTCAAAGCCCTCAAATGAAAGATCAACAGCAATATGCCTATGTCACAATAAGCCATATATATTTAGCTTACTGCATCAGGAAAGACCTCTCTCCCCCAACTATGAGCAAAGCTTAGGAGAATCTTAAACTAGTCAAGTTAGGAAGAGGTTCTGAATAGGTATTACTACTTGGGTTGAATGGTTTTAATGTATGTCCCGCAATATGGGGAACTCATGGAATAGGTAGTGTTGGAGAAGTCAGAGCCATTTACTTGATCAGAATTCAACATTTTATTCTTAAAATTGAGCCTGCCTTGGTCAGGCTCAAAGCAAAATTTTTTAGCTAAGAGAAAATGTTTCTTGTGGCTCTACTTAGGCCTTACTCTATTACTGTGGCCTAGGAATTAAGATCTTAAAGGGGATACTGGGACATTGGGTCTGTTATTGTAGTCTATGAGTTAAGATCTTCAAGAGTATGTCAGCTAATTTCTCAATCGCTTAATTTACCGAATGCTTCATTTTTTATATTCATGTGAAGACACACCTCATTTATCTAGAAATAATGATTCTGGTAGCCATTAGTATAACTGAAATACATCCCTTGACACTTAACTTTTCCTGGATTAATTTCCATAATTTGTCAAATGAAGAAATGGTTCCCTTCTTGCTCTTAACATCCTATGACTTTAAGTTAAAAAGCAGCCAGGCGCAATGGCTCACACCTAAAATCCTAGCACTATGGAAGGCTGAGGCAGGAGGATTGCTTGAGGTCAGGAATTCGAGACCAACCTGAGCAAGAGTGAGGCCCCGTCTCTACTAAAAATAGAAAAAATAGCCAGGTGTGGTTGCACACGCCTGTAGTCCCAGCTACTCGGGAGGCTGAGGCAGGAGGATTGCTTGAGCCCAGGAGTTTGAAGTTGCTGTGAGCTATGCCATGGCACTCTACGCTGGGCAACAAAGCGAGACTCTGTCTTAAAAAAAGAAAAAAAGAAAAAAAAAACTTAAAAAAGCAAAGCATATTTCATAAGAAAATACAAGTGTCTCTTAAAAATATAAGAAACTGCTTAGGCATAAAAAGAAATGCAAACTAAAATGAAATTTAATAATAATGCTGTACAAGCAAAGATGCAGGGAAAGAAGTATTTTAAAGGAACGCTAGTGGAATTTTAAATTTGTACAACCTTAATGCACTGCAGTTTAGCAATAATCTGTCAAAATTTTTAATATAATAGTCTTTTGTAGGAAAAGAATTTATCCTTCAGATGTACTTACAAATGTTTGAGATAACACATGTACAGGGATATTCCTAGGAGCATTGTTTGTAACAATAAACAAATTGGAAACACCTAGATGTCCACCTTTAGTGGACTCTCAAATAAATTATGGCACATTCATACAATGGAAACAGTTACAGTCATTCAAAATTGCCTGTTAGAAATTAGGATAGGGGTTACCTTTGAAAAATAGTGACTGAATTACTGACTGGAAGGGAATGCAAGGGGATCTTCTGGGATACTAATAATATTCAATGCTTTGATCTAAGTTCTCTTTACACAGGTGTATTCATTTTATGAAAAATCATACTGTATACTTCTAATTCATCCACTTTTTTGTATATATGTTATACTTCAAGAAAAAAATTCTAAATGAAGCAGCTTTAAATAGACATACATGATGATCTTTAAGATAAATTCTTACCTAAACAAATCAAAGTTCAAAAATCCTACCATTTGTGAAAATATATGTATATGGTTGTATATGCATAGATAATCTGAAAATATAGATAGGAAAGTGGTAGGAGTGGCTGCCTCTAGGGAGTATTTGGGGTATAGATGAGAGACAAAATATTTTTCAATGTGTAGCCATTTAGATGTTTTAAATATTTCACTATGTGTACGCATTACTCATTCAAAATGGATTAATTTAAATAATTTTTATTAGCCCCCTGGAGCCAAAATAATTTTATCACTACATAAAAATCATTCTGCATTAATCATGGTTGTAATACTCAGACCCTATGTTGTAGCATATTTACTCTATAGGTTTAATTACATTAAAAACAGGTGTATTGTGTTCTTGAGGCCAAGATGATCAGAAGCTGCAGATTAGTAGACATAGAGTAGGCTTACTAGAAGTAAGCATGCTCAAAGTTGCAGGAAAAGGTAACAGTTGGAAAGTGAAAATTATGAAAAACATGCATGAAAGAACCCAAAGAAGTAATACAGTCAGGACCAGTTGGTATAGGAGCAAGCAGTGCTACCTATTCAATAACTTTTGAACTTATGATATAGCAATTGCTGATCACCTGTTCAGCTTAATTTATACTGATAGAATAAAATAATGTCAGATTATTTTTAAAAAATCATGGGATACAGTCTTCACACACTGCTAGTGTAATCATAAAATGGAATTATGTAAAAAGCAAATGACTCTGAAAGTGGTACCAGTTTTGAGTGACATGTGACTCTAAGGATCTAGAGCCACTTTCTTTTCCTTTCCTCCTCTTTCTGCCTCTGGGTCCTGCCACTTTCAAATGCAAAATGGGCCAGTAAGTCCAACCAACAACAAATATCAGACATAGCTACACTAAAGACATTCCTATTCAAGTGAGGGACAAAATAAACATGTTTGTTTCCACCACTATTTCTAGAAGTCATAAGCAATGCCATGAGATAAGGAAAAGAATGTAGCAAAAAATATTAGAAAAAGGAGGTAAGATGGTCATTATTTAAAGACGAAACAGTTTCCCCCTGCCAAGAAAATCCATTTGAATCAAAAAAGTAATGTGGGTACTTAAAAGGAAAATATAAATATCAATATTTTTCTATAAAGCAATGACCAATTATAAGAATAAAATAATGTCCCCTTTATAGTAGCAACATATAAAATATAAAAATATGAAATACATAAGAATTAAATTAATAAGTATATAGGAACTATTTGGAAAAAAAATGAAAATATTTACTGGGAGAAAAAAAAAACCCTATCAGTTAAGCTGACCTTGGTTCCTAGATTGGAAGAGTCAGTTTTGTAAAGATAAAACTTCTCCCCAGATTTGAAAATTACTTAAGTGCAATTCCAATCAAAATTTTAGGATTATTTTTGGGGGAAGAGGAGAGTGGGAAAGACCAGTCAAAATTACTGTAAAACTCATCTGGATTATGAAATGTCAAAATATTCTTGAAACAGAAAAATACTGAGTTATGGTTAACTCTCAGATGTTATAATTTGTCACAAATCTCTGGCAATTAAAACACTGTAATGGCAGAGTTAAAGCATGAATTAATTTCTCTCCATTTTTTTGCTAAAATGAATATAAAAGAAATCAATAAGTCCCTAAAGGCAGCAACAGAGATTTCTTTTGGCATATCATCATCCAGGGAATTAATATGACTAGGGCTGTCTGAGATATTGTGAAGTTGTATAACACTAATAACTAACCTTTATGGAATAATCATTCCATGCCAGGTGCTGTGCTATGCATATTACATACATAAACTCATTTAATACATACAACAACTTTATAAGGTAGGTATTATGTAGTATTATCTCCATCAGACAGTTGAGAAAGCTTTGGAAAACAAAAGTAGGTGAAGTAGTAACTTACTTCAGAGGGCAGATGAATCACCAGTTTGCCCCGGGGGACCCAGGATGAACTGAGAGGTATGACACCATATGCAATAAATGATGGAGGTAAGGGGCCACAATACAAAAACACAGTTGAAAGACTGCATACAGGAACTGTAAATCCCTCTTCCCACACATCTCCACATGTCTACTCTTAAGACATTTTCTGCATTCCAGTTAAAAGGATTCACTCATGGCCCAGGACATCATGTGTAGTTGTGAGCACAAGTGAGAGCTGAAAACAGAATTCATATAAGTCTCTTTTTAACCTTATCACTTCCAGCCCCTTTTCTCTGTCCTGTATGTAAACATTATCAGCCAAGAGTACCAAAAAAACCTCTGAAGAACCACTTAGCATCAAACTAAAGACTCAGTATCAGACTGATAAATAGAATACCCCAACAAAATAACTGCCTTTCTACCTAGTCACTCCTAATAAAGCTTCCCAGGTAACAGATTAAATAAGAAAGAACACTCAAGGATCAAACAGAAAGGCCCAGGAAAGCAAATTTAAGATAACAAGAAAAAAGGATCTTGAGTGAAACAAATAATGCCCAGGAAATATTTTTTGAAAAAAACCAAGATTTTCTAGAAGATAAATAAAGGACATCCAAAAATAAACATAATATTTAATGAAAAATATACAGTCAGAAAAGAAATACCTTGTGGAAATTAGAATTTGATAGTTAAGATTTTTTTTTTTTTTTTTTTGAGACAGAGTCTCACTGTCTTGCCCGGGCTAGAGTGAGTGCCGTGGCATCAGCCTAGCTCACAGCAACCTCAAACTCCTGGGCTCAAGCGATCCTTCTGCCTCAACCTCCCAAGTAGCTGGGACTACAGGCATGTGCCACCATGCTAATTTTTTTATATATTTTTACTTGGCCAATTAATTTGTTTCTATTTTTAGTAGAGACGGGGTCTCGCTCTTGCTCAGGCTGGTTTCGAACTCCTGACCTTGAGCGATCGCCCACCTCAGCCTCCCAAAGTGCTAGGATTACAGGCATGAGCCACCGCACCCGGCCTTGATAGTTAAGATTTTAAAAGCCTAGGAGTGATACAGTCAAGGAAATCCCCCAGAAACAGAAGAAGAAACAAGCACAGAGATTAAAAAAAAATTGTAGAGAAATAGAGGACACAGAGATTCAGACCCTAATTGAATTGCCAGAATAACTAGAATTCCAGAAAGAGACGAGATGAAAAGGAGAGGAGAAAATTATGTAAAAATTGTATAAAAAATAATAAAATAAATTTTCCCAAAATGAAAGAATACAAGTATTCAGATTAAAAGGGTCCATCATGTACCCAGCACAATGACTGAAAAAGATACAAAACAGTCATTTTCATCAAATTCTAGTATATCAGAGAAAAATAAGGTTAAAATAACTTTGAGGAGTATGGGGAGGTAGCTTCTGAATAAAAGAATGAGATTCAGATTTATTAGGCTTCTGAATAGCTGGATGTATTTCTCTGGTATGAACATAACAGTAGGTAGTCTTACAATCTTTCTCCTTTTCCTCTGTGACAGCAAACAAAGCAAGAAGGAAAAATTAGAAACAAAATAGAGATTAAAAAAATATTATCCTGTTTTTTTCAAGCAAGTAGGTGACATAAAATATCCAGACTCCAAAGGAAAAGCAATTAAAATTAAGAAGAAAATGCAGGAGAGTGTGTAGGTGCCTCATATATGTTAGATCTCAGCATCAGCAAAAGTATACTTTCTGAAATGGAAGAACTCAACCTAAAAATGCAAAATCTTTAACCCATAAATCTAACAATTGAGTGAGAATAGGGCTGTGGCAAGCTGAGCTGCCAGCAGAAGTCACAAGGTTGGGATGCAGAGACCAAAGACACAGAGTACCTAGAGGGCTCTTAGCACATTTCAGAAAGCAAAAACATAGTCCCTGAAGGTGAAAAGGGCTCACCTGGAAGTGTGAGGGTCCTGTCCTTTTTTTGAAGCCTGAGGATTGCAGGGCTGGTAACAGAAATCCTTCCAGATTCAGCTTGGGTCACAGAAAGAGAGGAAGCAGGGCTACATACAAACACCCAACAAGCTCGGAAAATCCATACCCACTAGAATCAGCGGTCTCTGTGACAGCAAAAAGAGGCCTTTGGAAGGCCTTAAAGCCTGAAGGAAACCCGGGGGCCTCCCACCATCCATGGACCCCCTCCCCTACAAATTGCTGGTCCAGGAAAACCCATGTCATTAGAAACAGGTGTTCAAGAAAGGCTATGACACAGCACGGATACAAGATTTTATAAGAAAAAATGTGAGAAAGAGCTGCAAAATGGATGAATGCATGAAAATATTCACGAGAAAAATGTCATCACAGAGCTGATGAAAATGCTGACCACACATCCACCACAGGGTAAAATTCTTAATTTAACAATCACACCATTTAGAAAAACCACAGAACACACATGCAGGAACCCATACATCAGTAAGGTTTTTTTTTTTTTTAGCACTTTTACTGGATTACCTTTGGATTGAGAATGTCCTTCCCATTCAGAGAACATAAAAATATTCATCAATGTTTATTTTTCTTTTATGACTTCAACTTTTACTCTTTACTCCATTCTTTTTTTGCTAGAATTTGGTTTAAGTTAGGAATATAACTTAAATTTTTCCATACACCCACCTGTATTTTGGGATGGGGAAATGTCTGTCTCCAAAGATACCATACTGCATGCTTATTTGGTAGAAATTCTCTGGTATCACGCATCACTGGTATTTAAGGTGGAGTCTACATGCAACTTTTTTTTTTTTTTAGCAAGCTTTTTGGTCCCTCAGGAGAGCCCAGCAATGTTACAGATGTCTTACAGCCTATCACTGCACATGTCTCTCTGTGCTCCCTGCCAGGGAGGTTGCAGATTCTCTAACAAATGGTAGATTTAGAACACATTTAGAACTGGTATGAATACATCAGTAGATAGTCTTACTATGCTTTTTTCAGTACGTATAATACCTTACAAAGCAAATTTTTAAAAATAGGGCAAATTTTGGTGGCATTATTTTATAGTATTGTTAATGTTTGTATGTTATTTTTGTATCTACTATTAATATAATTTTTTTTCTTAACACATTAACTGCCATGTGAGTTGTACGTAACTCACGCTAGTTTTGAGACCGGGGCCTCATGAGATCTTGTTAGCAACTGACTGGGATATATCTTTGTGCTTTGAAATCTCTTCCAAGTATAGTTATATTATTGCCGACCAACTCAGTTTGGAACAACATCTAAGAATACTTTGAATATGGTCAATTCAAAGAATATTTGAGACCAGTCACTCCAAACAAAACTGTAGTGCACTGAAATCTTATAGCTTAAATATGAAAGAAACTCAGTATGTTTCCTTAAATTTGATAACAATCCTAAAAATTACACTGTTATTAATAATAAAGAGTTGAAAATCTGAAAGAAACCTCTGTAAACTGCCAAAAATAAAAAGCAAATTTCCACCAACTATGCTAGAAAATACTCTAAATTATCCTTCTATTCCTCTATAGAAAAGAATATGACAAAATTGCCAGATGAGAGATAAGGTATATATAACCAAAAGTAGGAAAAAATTACTATAGAGCTGTAATCAATCAAAATATTATTTTTCCCTTCTATATTTTGTGATATTGTGAAATTTTAAATCTTATAAAGCTTGTAGTGATTTATTTTCTTGGTCTAAATAAATCTTTCAAATCATATCTAATGGTATATTCATAATATTGTAGGGTTTTTTTCATAAATAGTGTGCCAAAACCACTCATGATGCAATTATTATTATTCTTGTTGAAAGATGAATAAATTGACATTCAGAGATATCAATCAACTCTGCAAGGTCACCTAGATATTAAAAGGTAGAACATGATTTAAAAATCACATTTTCATTTCCTGAAACATTAGATCGTAAGTACAAACAACTATACTGCAGTGTTGGTTATCTGTTCTTGACAAACTGTGACCACAGAAATTCATTAAACCTCTTGAAACTTCATTTTACTACAAACAGAACAAATCCTGTTAGATCATCTTTAAATTGGCTCTTTTATCATTAGGCCAGTGGTAGCTACCTTGAGCTCAGTACTGGGTGGAGAGCCCAGACTTCTTATTGTAATATAACCCTTTAGTAAAAGTCAAACTTAACTATCTTGAAGGAAGTGGGGAGCCAGTGAAAGATTTTCAGTAGAAAGCCAGGTGCAGTGGCTCACACCTTGTAATCCCAGCACTTTGGGAGGCCAAGGCAGGAGGACCAGCTGAGGCCAGGAGATTGAGACCAGCCTGGGCAACAAAGCGAGACCTCATCTCTACCAAATTTTTTTTAAAAACTAGCTGGGCATGGTGGTACACTCTTATAGTCCTAGCTACTTGGGAGGCTGAGGCAGGAAGATCACTTGAGCCAGGAGTTCTGGACTGCAGTGAGCTGTGATCACACCACTTCACTCCAGCCTGGGCGACAGGGCAAGACCCTATCTCTAAAACAATTTTTTAAAAATGATTTTCGGTAGAGGAGAAATATGGTAGACTTCATAGACTAGCCAACCCACCATCCATTCTCAATTTTTTCCTCTTGTCTACCTCTACCATAGAAGCTAGGAAAGGTAAAAGCTCACATCCCAAGACTCCCTTGCAATGAGGATGGCCATGCTGACACAGTCTTGGCCAGTGAAATATAAATCTACTTGGAAAAGCTTCTGGCAAAACTTTTGATTTCCTGATGAATACCTAGGGCTTGCTCCAGCCCTTACCATGTTGTGTTAAATCAAACATGTTTAAAACTGTACCAGCTATCCTGCAGCCATGCGGGAAAGACCAAAATCACCCCAGGTAACACAATGATGACATGATTGAGCTACTCAGGCAAAGCCTGCAGCCATCTCCAGATTTTTTGTTATACAAGATTATAAATCTGTTTAAGTGATTTTAAGTTAGATTTTCTGGTGAGTCTGAATGTCTTCGTGACTAATAAAAGTTGTAAGAGTAAACGTAAAAAAAAAAGGAATAGATATGTTCTTTAGAATGGTCATTCCTAAGTTTGTGTGAAGAATGGATTAAGAAGGGGCAAGAATGAAGGCAGACAGAACTATAAGGAAGCTATTATAGTGCTCTAAGCAAGAAAAACAAGCCCTTTAACTAAGATAATAACTGCAGTGGGAGAAGGGGAAAAGACAGGGCAAGTTGATGAAGAAAAATTTCAAATGTCTTCTAAGTTTCTAGTTTAAGCAACCAATGACCGGTTGAGCCATTGTCCAAAACACCTATGGTGAGAGATTGATAATTTCAATTTTGGACATACTCAATTTGGGGATGCCTATGGGACAACAATGTGAAAATGATGAAAAGGCAGGTGACTGGATCTTGAAGTCAAGAGTAAAGTCTAGATTGGAGAAACTTGGATTTGAAAGTAATCATCATACAGGGTAGTGCTATCTAATAGAACTACAATGCAAGCCACATATAATTTTAATTCTAAAGTAAAAATAAGTGGATAAAGTTATTTTAATATTTTATTTAACCCAATATATACAAAATATTATTTCAATGTATTATCAATATAGTTATTAATATTAATATGATAATTTGCGTGTTAAGCCTTTAAAATCCAATGTGTATTTTACATTTAAAGCATGTCTCAATTCCTCTGAATACTTTTTTCATCCTAAATACTTGATTTTATATAATTTTCATAAAACTCATAAGTGAAAATGTAGACCCACCTACCCATATTGTTCAAAACAGTTTCATTTTCCTTTATTTTTCACATCCATACTGGAAAAAAATCCCATTCCTCTTTTTAGAATTGATTTGACTTCAGACCAAAAGCATATCAGTGTGAAACCATTTGTCTAAGTAAATTCAATAAATCTTATGTCAGCAGTATTGCTAACATTGAATTCAGAGTTACTGAGTATATTAAAAAGAACTCTAAATTTATCAGTATTTTAAAAATTTTTTAGTAGTTTTTGCAGTAAATTTACATAACACTGTCAAATACAATTAAAATCTCATGCATATTGATTCATTAGAAAAATATGTAAAATCATTCTGATTTTTATTTTTAGAAGTTGGTTATGAACATAAACTCTAGTCCTTGTCTAGGTAGGGCACACTTAAACTTTTTCCTATCCTTGGAGCTTCAAATTTATATCATTCATATGCCATGTGATATTGGGGAGTAAAAATCAAACTGCCATTTTTGGTCTTTGATTGTTAAATATTTGGCTAGCATTCCTGTTATTGCAAGAAAATCTTGAACTGGAGTTAACAGTAAAGTTTTGTAAAACTCTTTGACAGTCCTAGCAACTGGCAAAGTATACTAAATTCATTGTCTTTTAATTCTTTCAACAATCCTGTAAGCTGGTGTTAATTCATACCATTTGCACTTAAATAATGAACACACTTAATTGTACCCATGACACTTTTTGTAGAGACCATTTCAGAAAACCGAGCACAAAAATTTTCAAACTGTATCATACAGTGGAATGAAGAAATAAGAGAAAAATCAGGTTCATCTTACTTTTGACACAGGGTCTCACTCCGTTGCCCAGGCTAGAGTGCAGTGGCATCATCATAGCTTACTGCAACACTGAATGCCTAGGCTCAAGCGATCCTCCCACCTTAGCATACTGAGTAGCTGGGACTACAGGCACCCACCATCACAACCCACTAACTTTTCTATTTTTTGTCGCCTAGGCTGGTGTTCACCTCCTGGCATCAAATCATCCTCCCACTTCAGCCTCCAAAGTGCTAGGATTATAGGCAGGAGCCACCACATCACACCTGGAAGTTATCAGGTTCATTTTAAAATTCCAGTGAAATCTGATTTTTGACCTAACCTAGTTGGAGTGCCATTAATGTGATAGATATGTTATATGTAAAAGATTAAAAAATAGCTGTACAAGCTTGACATTTTAGGCCATGAACTGATATTATTTCTTCATGTTTAAGTCCTGTGAGACAAAACTTAAAGTACTAGTTGGGCAGTATCTCTTATATTATATAACTCATCTAAAGCTACAGAAAAGTACTTGCAATTTTTCAGATTTATAATCAATTAATCTTTGATATTGTTAGGTCCTCTTTTCTAAAAGCAACTGTTTGGTACTTAACTGATTTTTTTTTTTATTTCAGCATATTACAGGGGTACAAATGTTTAGGTTATGTGTATTGCCCTTGCCCTGAGTCATTGCTTCAAATGTGTCCATCCCTCAGACGGTGCACACCGCACCCATTAGGTGTCTATATACCCATCCTCTCCTCCCACCGGCCCGACACTCAATGAATGCTATTACTATATGTGCACTTAAGTGTTGATCAGTTAATACCCATTTGATGATGAGTACATGTGGTGCTTGTTTTTCCATTCTTGGGATACTTCACTCAGTAGAATGAGTTCCAGCTCTATCCAGAATACAAGAGGTGCCACATCACCATTTTAACTGATTTTTTATAAAATATCTTTTTTAGACTTTTACTCATAATTTTCTAACAATTTTTTTTTAATTTTCTAACAATTTCTACAACTGATTTATTTTACCGTTTATCTAAAATTAGTTCTCCTTCATGCAAGAATCTAAGCTGTTTTGTATCTGCCCAAACATATAACCTCAGATCCTTTTAAAATTGTTAAAAAAAATCTTTGTTAGATATTTTATTTGGATTTTAGGTGACTAAATTTCATTCTTTCTGACCTTTGAAAGGTAATTTATCCAATTTATTTTGCATTTGCTGAAACTGTCTAAATATTTCCGATTTTAATTTTCTTAAATACCTTGTTCTGCTCTGCCACAATAAACTCCAATTGCCATTGTGAAATCTGCAACATACCTTCTTCTACTTTTTGTTTACTGTTTCAGTTATTGCACTAGCTTCTGCATTTCCACTTGATTCTTTTTCAGTATGTCTTCATTTTAAATTTAAAAATGTGTTCATTTTCATGTGTAAACTAGAAAAATAATTTAATCATAATTATTTCAATTTAATTACCAGTTACTATTTATATACATATCACTGTAATTCCTATTGTCTGCATAAAATATTCAGATAACCAAGATATGTTACATCATTTCATAAAAAAATAATTTGCACTGAATCCATCTGTTGACATGGACTTAATCAGTGATTTGTTTATGTGTAATATTAGAAATGACACTTTTTTTTTTTGAGACACAGTCTCACTCTGTTGCCTTGGCTAGAGCGCTGTGGTATCAGCCTAGCTCACAGCAACCTCAAACTTCTTGGCTCAAGTGTTTCTCCTGCCTCAGCCCCCAAAGTAGCGGGGACTGTAAGTACACACCACAACACACAGCTAATTTTTCTATTTTTAGTAGAGATAGGGTCTTGCTCTTGCTCAGGCTGGTCTCAAACTCCTGAGCTCAAGGGATCTTCCTGCCTCAGCCTTCCAGAGTGCTAGGATTATAGCCATGAGCCACC
>CAUYRT010011506.1:0-34061 GCA_963574885.1 Lepilemur ruficaudatus
GGCCCACCTTAACCGGAAACACAGGGAGGGAATTCTGGGAAATGTAGTTCAGCCTAGCCAAGTTGACAGATTACATTACAAAGCCACCACCCTCTACCCCTTCTCAGTTTGGCACCCATATTTTAAACCAGAATTAATCTCCAAATAAAGACAACAACAAAGTCATATTTCTTGTCTAACATTACACAACTATTCCACATACAACCCAGAACACACTAACCCTTTCCCCCAAAAGAAAATACAAAGTTTCTTTTTAGTCTTTGAGGGATGTTTATTCTTCTTCTGATTCACACTCTCTTTTGATATTCTGCAATTTAAAATCGGAATGCTGTTGTGCAATGAGGGTGAGGAGGAACAGGTCTGGCATGCAGGGGATTCTCCAGGGTTCCCCTCCCACTCCCATGCTCGGTGATTAACGTCAGTTGAAACTCTAAGAACCCAATTAAGGCAGAACTGCTGATGGGCCGGAGTACCATTCCAGAAGGAAAGTTTGGGTTACTCCAGCAGGCAGGAAGCTAAAATCAGCTGAGGTGCTTGCTGAGGGCACAAAGACAGGTCATAAAAGAAAGCAGTTATTAAAAAAAAGGTGTAGCCAGGGACTCATGCTCATGAAATTCTCTATTCTTATCACATTCCCATCACTCTGGAGCAGCCGGCTTGATAAACCAGTTTATACCATGTAACTTGTTGCAGAAACTAGGACTGTCATGAATATTTCTTCCTTATTTTCATATGAATATGTTTGTTTCTATATTAATAAAGTATTTTGGTTTTCTTTCCCTCTCCCGTATGTACCCTTATTATCTAATGTGTGTTCATAGAAGGTCAGCTTTGTATCAGTCTTTTTTTGTTTTGTTTTGTTTTTGTTTTTGTTTTTTTTTGAGACAGAGTCTCGCTCGGTTGCCTGGGCTAGAGTGAGTGCCCTGGCGTCAGCCTAGCTCACAGCAACCTCAAACTCCTGGGCTCAAGTGATCCTTCTGCCTCAGCCTCCCAAATAGCTGGGACTACAGGCATGTACCACCATGCCAGGCTAATTTTTTGTATATATTTTTAGTTGGCCAATTAATTTCTTTCCATCTTTAGTAGAGATGGGGTCTCGCTCTTGCTCAGGCTGGTTTCAAACTCCTGACCTTGAGCGATCCTCTGGCCTTGGCCTCCCAGAGTGCTAGGATTACAGGCGTGAGCCACCTCGCCTGGCCAGAACTGTGAATTCCGTGAGCATGGGCCTTTCGTCACATTTTATTTGCTGTGAAATGAGCTCCTTGGTCACAAGTGATGCTGTGTGAATGCCTTGATGACAGATAAAGCATTCTATAAGCCCACAGATGTAGTGAAGTCCATCTGTGTGGATATATATGTGTGGATATATATATATATATATAAATAATATTTTTTGCCCATGGTTTATGCTTTTTGGGTTTTGTTTAATAAATCCTTTCTTAACTCAAGGTCACAAATATATTCTCCTACATTTTCTATTACTTTTATGGTTTTACTTTTCACATTTAAGTCTTTAGTACACTTGGAGTTTATTTTATTTATGGTGTGAAATAGGGAGCCAATTTTTAAAATCCATTTAATGAGCCAATTTTCCCAACTCTACATCCTTTCCCTACGAGTAACTGGGTCTCTTTCTGACCTCTCTATTCTATTCTATGCTGTCTGTTTGCCTGTTTCTATGACAGTGTGCCAATTTTCCTTGCTGTGGCATGGTAATGTCTGGTAGGGATAATCTACCTCTTTGCTCTTCTTTTCTCAAAATTGTTTTAATTTTTTATGAATGTTTAAATATTTTTATTTTATTTTATTTATTTATTTTTTTGAGACAGAGTCTCACTCTGTTGCCTGGGCTAGAGTACCGTGGCATCAGCCTAGCTCACAGCAACCTCAAACTCCTGGGCTCAAGCGATCCTCCTGCCTCAGCCTCCTGAGTATCTGGGACTACAGGCACGTGCCACCGTGCCCGGCTAATTTTTTCTATATATTTTTAGTTATTCAGCTAATTTCTTTCTAGATTTTTAGTAGAGACAAGGCTTCACTCTTGCTCAGGCTGGTCTCAAACTCCTGAGCTCTAACAGTCTGCCCGCCTCAGCCTCCCGGAGTGCTAGGATTACAGGCGTGAGCCACCGCACCCGGCCATGAATGTTTAAATATTAAATAATATTTTTATTATAGTTTAGGATGCAAGTTCCCATCCTTCACCTTCTGCCTTGCCTCTGCCTTTGTGACACAAGTTACTCTAAATCTTTAAATTATTCAACTTATAAACAAAGTATTAGATTGGGAGAATACCATCTTATAAATTATGTTTATTTCCTTTATATATTTTACAGCTTTGCTTTGCTTTTTGTGTTTGATGTGATTAACTTCTACTAAGATCATTTTTATAAAGAGATAATTTCTTTCGGAAGAGTTTTGCTTCAGTGGAGATTTTTATGACTATCTTCTGCTTCCTAACTTCTCTTGACCAAGAGGGCCATGGAAGAGTCACCTAACATTTCTGAAACCATGTGCACTTTTTTGGTAAACATTATTTGTGAAAGGCAAAAAGAATAATAGTGGTATTTTATCCCTGGAAACTACCTAAAAGTCCATCATCAGGGACATCGGCCCTGCTCCTTTTTCTACTGTCCAAATTAAAATAGCTACTGGATAAACCGAGGTTTCTGAAATTGTGTTCGTCATACCATAAAGGAACAAAATGTAGCAGAGCTAGGCTTTTAATGCAGAGCCCTTTCATTTTCAATCAGCATCTTATTTAAAACAAAACAAACACACAAACAAAAGGCTTCAAATGAGTCATCCCTCTAGTACTATGCATTTACTTTCTTACTTCTTGGCATTTAAATGAATTCTGTTTTTCTTTTACTTTATTTTTAAGTGGGTAGCCTTGAGTTTGTCTCTCATCATCACAATGGAATCTAAGAATTGCTATTTATAATGGTTTAGTAAGTAAGAACAATGCATGCTGTTCAGCAGAGGGTAGGTAAAGCTGGACAACTATTAAAATTTGAGTATTAAGAAATGTGCTCTGGCCGGGCACAGTGGGCCACGCCTGTAATCCTAGCACTCTGGGAGGCCGAGGCGGGTGGATCACTCAAGGTCAGGAGTTCGAAACCAGCCTGAGCAAGAGCGAGACCCCATCTCTACTTAAAAAATAGAAAGACATTAATTGGCCAACTAAAAATACATAGAAAAAATTAGCCGGGCATAGTGGCTCATGCCTGTAGTCCCAGCTACTTCAGAGCCTAAGGCAGGAGGATCGCTTGAGCCCAGGAATTTGAGGTTGCTGTGAGCTAGGCTGATGCCACGGCACTCTAGCCGGGGCAACACAGTGAGACTCTGTCTCAAAAAAAAAAATGTGCTCTGATGAAGTCAAATAATTTAATATTTTAGGGTGAATGAACTGTTTCTACTTAGTATAACTTTTTTTTTCAGGTACAGTTATATAAAAGGAAGGACTATCCCTAAATTTCAACTATGAATTAAGTTTAGGTCCCCTTTTTTCCTCCCATGCTATACTTAGATAAAAATGTATCATTCTTTCCACTGTATGACATGGCACATAAGCAATAGACCTTAAAAGAAAAGAAAAAAACAAGCCAGCACAGTAATTTTTTCCCTAGCCTTTCCTTGTCAATAGAAGTTAGAAACCAGAAGATAGTCATAAAAATCTCTGCTGAAGTAAAATTCTTTAGAAAGAAATGATGTCTTTATAAAAATAAACTTAGCAGAAATCGATCACATCAAACACAAAAAGCAAGCAAAGTTGTCCACTGTATAAAGCAAATCAATCTACCTTATGAGATGGTGCTCTCCCAATCTGATACTTTGTATATACAGTGAATAATTTAAAGAACTGCAGTAACTGTGTCACAGAGGCAGAGGTAAGATGTTAGGTGACAGGAAGCTTAAAAACTGGTTTTAAAATGTTTCGGCTGCTGACAAACAGAAACTTATCAAACTGCTTACATAGGTCTCTTTTCTCGGAATCCCCAGCTGTACTCTATTTTTCTGCCTTCTGGGTTTTTTTAGGGGGGAGGGGGGAGTTCTGGCAGGGCTCAGCTGAATGACTCATCTGTCAGTGAGTTTCTCTCTCCATGTCGTGGGTATAGCCTCAACTGTTATATGCTTGTGAGATCTGCTTCTGCAGACCTGACATCTCTGAGAGTGTTTCTAAATTTTAGAATGAATACCATAGGGTATTCTACGCCCATCTGTGTTTGATGGGGGTAGAAAAATATCCCTCCACCATTTCTTTTTTTTTTTTTCCTATAACCTTGTTCACTGGGACATTTCTTTACTGTATAGGTTTTCTAGATTCACTAAAATAGTCCATAAGAACCAATTTCTTCATGTACCCAACTACCGTACCTTACGGAGTACGAGGAGCATTAACTACAAAGACTTCTTCTAGACTCTTAGATTTAATGATCTCACATTCTAAAGGCACTTCATTTGTCTCTATAAGTTATGTTAAAAGTAGTTGAAAATCAGAAGTGCTTTTGTGACTTTTTTTTTTTTTTGAGACAGAGTCTCACTCTGTTACCCAGGCTAGAATACCATGGCATCAGCCTAGCTCACAGCAACCTCAAACTCCTGGGCTCAAGCAATCCTTCTGCCTCAGTCTCCTGAGTAGCTGGGACTACAGGCATGCACCACCATGCCCAGCTAAATTTTTTTATATATTTTTAGTTGTCCGGCTAATTTCTTTCTATTTTTTAGTAGAGACGGGGTCTCACTCTTGCTCAGGCTGGTCTCAAACTCCTGAGCTTGAGTGATCCTCCCGCCTCAGCCTCCCAGAGTGCTAGGATTACAGGCGTGAGCCACTGCACCTGGCCTTTTGTGACTTTTGTGACTTTTCACACTTTGTAGCCTAAAAGAGTGCATATAAATAAAAAAGTCAAATTTAGCAAGCAAATTAGTTGTATTACGTAACAAAGGTGGCTATAATTTCACCATGAACTGGAAAAATACGTTACCAATAAAATTTCTGAACATTCCACCAGTTTTGATATGTAATCTTTAAAAAGTTCTACAGAAGTTTAGGATGTACCTTCATGAAAGGTCAGAGTAGTTGGCAGGTGAGGTCTCAGTGGGAAGGTGCCAAGATCACCTTTGTAATTAACCCAGGGAGGTGGCCCCCTAAACTAGCAGCCTGCCCTTCTTTCTTCAGGCAGTAAGAGCCAGGATGATAGTCTCATTTAGTTGGGGGTGGAGAGAGGGAGGAAGAATAAGCAGGCAAGCACTCAGGGAAAACCTACAAATTATACCATAGCCAGAATTTCCCTTTATTCCTACTTGGGTGGGTGGGGAAGACAAAAGAGGAACAAACACTCTCTCCATACAATTCTCTAGTTGTTTCATTGTGCTCACTGGAACCAACTCCATTTAAAATTCACATCCAGGATATGATGAATCAGCAAACTGTTTTCTTTCTAACTTGTGGTACTCAGGGGTTTTTCCATAAGCAAATGCCCTACGCGCCTGCTATATTTCACCATATTGGCAACACCTGTCTCTGCTCTGAAGCTTTATAGTTACTAAAATGACTTTTCTTTTTTCTTTTTTTTTTTTTTTTTGAGACAGAGTCTCACTTTGTTGCCCGGGCTAGAGTGCCGTGGCGTCAGCCTAGCTCACAGCAGCATCAAACTCCTGGGCTCAAGCGATCCTCCTGCCTCAGCCTCCCGAGTAGCTGGGACTACAGGCATGTGCCACCATGCCCGTCTAATTTTTCTATATATTTTTAGTTTTTCAGCTAATTTCTTTCTATTTTTAGTAGAGACGGGGTCTAGCTCTTGCTCAAGCTGGTGTAGAACTCCTGGCCTCAAAACAATCCTCCTGCCTCCTGCCTCCCAAAAGGCTGGGATTATAGGTGTGAGCCACCGCACCCACCTACACTGGCGCCTTTAAAATACAGTGATGTCTTTAGGGACTTTGGGATGAACACTTGGAAAGCTGAGGCAACTCCACCATTGCTCTCACTCACTAGTGTTCATGTTTTGTGAACAAAAAAAGAGGATCGAGCATTGTTCTTAAGATGACAAAAGTTTCAATGCTTAGAGCAAAGAGTGGAAATGTGTATGCCAATTTTAAGTAAATTATTTGGTTTTAGGTGGTTATAATAAGAAGCCCCCTTTCCCCCTCCATTATTACATTATTTTCTAAGAAGCTAAATCCTCAAGCCAAGAAATCCCTGGCTAGAGAACGCCTCCTTGCCTCGGTCTTTCCAGTAGACACTGTTGGGAGCTAGGAATGATGTTTAATAAGAACTGTCTAGTGTGTTCTTGGCTGTGCTGGCATAGCATTAAAAGGGTGTGGCTAGACCTTCAACAACAGCCTGCATTGAGGAGAAAAGCCGAATCCTTACCCCCATCTAGCCCCCATCTATCAAAAACTTACTAAAGGATATAACTAAAGAAATAACATAGGATAAAGATACTAACAGGAGTCACAACACTCCCTCCCATGTAAATTCAACAGTCCAACCTTCTCAACCAGCAGCATTTTAACCAGCAAGAGGCTATTACTTTACAAAGTTGTCTGTGTTAGATCAGCGGATATAGAACTATCAAGTGAGCCTTCTGTAGTCATTTCTGAATTAGGAAATAATTATTCTTACATTCATTTCATAACTTCAGTGAATCCTGAAGGAGTAGCATCAAGAGTCAAACAGGGCTTTGCAAACTGCAACACGCACAATCCTTTCCACTTGATTGCCGGCTCAAGGGTGATGCAGGCAACCGGGTTAAGGTTTCTGCCCACAAATAGAATGGTTAGAATTTCAGAGGACTCAAGAGGGCCCGAGACATAACTGAGGTCAGTAAATAATTAGTCAGAAGTGATACTATTTCACAAGTTTTGCCTTTAGGCTACTGCAGTAGAACTGTAACAGCCACAGAGGTTTGAAATGTGACCAGGAACATTTCTCATCATTTAGAAAATGATAAGAATTCAAGAAGTTTATCCAGCCCGGTTTTAAGAGCTGCATATTTGAAATTAAAAATACTTTTGTAAAAAGTAAAAACAACCCTAGTTAACTGTAGAAAATTAAAAATTTAGATAAGCAGAAATAATATTTTTAAATATCTGTAATCTCACCGCCCAGAGATAACCACGATCAACCCTTTAGTGTGTATCTTTCCAGCTTTTGTCTGGACAAATATATTCATATACGGGTTTGTTTTTTTCCTCCCCTTTGTTTTGATAAATGGGCTCCTACTGTACATGCCTGAGTAGTGGTGCTTGTTTTTAAAGCTGTTGCTTTAGAACCAGGCACTGAGGTCTTTCTCTACTCCTTCTAGATCACGTGGTCTCCCATCTCCACTTCCCTTGCAGGGCGGCTTCATTCTTCTGGCTCTCATCTTGTGACCAAAACTGGATTTTCTACAAATTACTGATAGATGTGAAAATATGCATGAATCTCACAGTCTTTGTGCCAGGTGATAGAAGCCAGACAAGGAAGAATACATACTGTATGTTTCCATTTATACAACATTCTAGAAAAGGCCCCACTAATCCATAGTGACAGGAAATACCTCAGTGGTTACCTGGGTGTGGGGTGGAAAAGTTGACTGCAAATGGGCACAAGGCAACAAACATTAGGGAGTAATTAAAATATTCTATATCTTGATTATGGGGGTAATTACATGGGTGCATACATCTGTCAAAACCCACTGAACTTCAGATGGGTGCATTTGATTATATGTAAATTATGCCTCAATAAAGTTGATTTACTCTACACAAATTCACTGTTCAAAAATTTGAAAAAGGGATTCTTATTGGCTCAGTTTGAGTCAGATATCCACACTGAGTCCTCACCACCCAAGGCTGAAGACAGGGGCAGATTCACGGCTCACAACAAGCCTCCTTCTCCAGGAACAGCCCTGAGACTCAGGGCTGGCTCCTTGTGGCCACCTCTGTGCTGTAGGACTGAGTCCACCTGCCATAGCTGGCTGGCCCAGTGGTGGACATGTGACCCAAGCCAACCCAGTCCTCCCCTAGGAATTGGTGGTGGCTCCTTGGATGTGAGGCCCAGGTGCTGCCAGGAAACAGCTCTGCTGTCTTAGAGCATAAAATCAACACGCAAAAGGAACAAAGTGCTGGTAAAAAGATTTCCCAACAGAGTGGAGTGGATGTGAAATAGGAAGCAATAATTCCAATCACCGAAAGTCTAAACACACCAAGTCATACTGGGTATTCACTTTCCTTTCCCAGTGCTAGAGAAAATTCCAGGGACAGGGTTTGCTCTGAGAGATTGATCAGAGTTTTCGGAAGCAGGTGTAAGTGGGGGAACAGCGTCTCCAGAGCCAGGAACAAATTCAAGAATGCACCCAATCCGAGTGGCAAGTGGGAGATCAGAGACGGGGGCAGCCACTCGTGTGTGCTTTCCATGAATATTCATTGAGCACCACTGGGTCCCCGCACCCGTTCTAGGTGCTGGCAATACAGTAGCTGTCAAGGTAGACGTGGTCTCTGCTGTCGTGAAGCTTTCATGTCACTGGAGAGAGACAGACAAGAAACAGACTCATGGAAATTCTGGATAGCGACATATTCTATGAAAAATAAAGCACAAGGATATGGTAGAAAGTGGCTTCTACAGAGATTAGGTCACTCTAGACAGAGGTCAGCAAAGGTCTAGCAGCAGAGGTAGCATTTCAGGGAAGACAAGGAGCCCAGGCAGCCAGACCAGCTTCCACAAAGGCTCTGAGGTGGAAGGAGCTGGGGGTGTCTGAGAAAGAGAAAGTCCGGGTAGATGGGGTGGCATTAGCATGAAGAGCTGTTGCAGGTAGCAGGTGATGTCAGAGAGTCAGGCAGGGGTCAGATCACACGGGGCGGTGCAGACCCGAGTAAGGCATTTGGTTTGCGCTAAGGACCACAGGAAGACATTGAAATACTAAGAAGTTTCCATTTTTAAAAGTTTTTGCATAGGCTGGGTGCAGTGGCTCACGCCTGTAATCCTAGCACTCTGGGAGGCCGAGGGGGGCCTCAAGGTCCCTCAAGATTGCTCAAGGTCAGGAGTTTGAGACCAGCCTGAGCAAGAGCAAGACCCCGTCTCTACTGAAAATAGAAAGAAATTAGTTGGCCAACTAGAACTATATAGAAAAAATTAGCTGGGCATGGTGGCACATGCCCGTAGTCCCAGCTACTTGGGAGGCTGAGGCAGAAGGATCGCCTGAGCCCAGGAGTTTGAGGTTGCTGTGAGCTAGGCTGACACCATGGCACTCATTCTACGCCAGGCAACAGAGTGAGACTCTGTATCAAAAAAAAAAAAAAATAGTTCCTGCCGCTATCATGCAGAGAATAGAGAGTACAGTGACAAGAACCAGGGAGACCAGGTGCGAGACCATCTCTGTAAGTCCTGTGGGAGACACGCAGACAAGTAAAGATTTAGGATATATAGGTGTGACATCAGGAGCTGAAAAAAATAAAAAACAGATGGTGGACAAGAATTTAAACGTGTAGATGAAGAACAAAGCACGGTCGCACGACACACAGGCTAGTAAGCCGGCTTACAGCGAAACCTGGACAGCCCAGCAGGCGCAAGGTGCCAGAGCGACGCCCAGATGAGGATCTGCCCTGACACAGAGAAGCCCTTCTCCGTTTTCCTGCCGCACTTTGACACCCCGGGCATCAAAACAGTGGGACTTGGACCTGACATTTCAGACATCTCAGGGGCAACAACTCCTTCAGCATCTTTTAAAAGTGCCTCTCTCTTAGGACTTTTGGCCCATTGTGTGTAAAATAAAATAAAATAAAATAAAAATGCCTCTCTCCCTGGCGCTCAGATCAACGCTGCCCTCCCCAAACCCCCGTCCCCTGGTGCAGGCGAACATTCCTGCTCCTTCTGCAACAGCTCATGTAAATGGACAGTCCAGGATCAACTCCTTCAGAGCTCCCGTTTGCACCATCCCACCCGACCAACAGCCATACGCGTCTGAACAGCCCAGTGATGGACCCCGGTTAAAGCCAAGATTGCTACAGTTGTATTATTTTAAACCTCCCCAGTTAATCTTCCTTAGCACGTTAAAATATTACAGCCCTATTAGGAAAATTGATTTGAATAATCTAAGCTCAAAATAAGTACTTAACCAGCAATGCCCCTAATCTGAGCTTTCCATTGAATTTTTGAATGTTTTCTCCAATTTAAAAAAAAAAAAAAACACAGACATAAACCAAGTAATGAGAAATGAGTGGTATTATAGCCTCTAGGCTAGATGTGGATACTAAACTGAGTGCCCGATCACCTAGGTGTCAGTCCCCAGAGATATATTCTTTCTTCCCACTAAAATTCACTCTCCCTGATTCTCACATTTTCTGAGCCAAGACTAATAATTGGAGAATTGTAAATCGATAGTGGTAGATCATTTGGGATTAGATCATTAGGAGTTCATTTCCCCTGCCCTTCTAAGTCAAAGGTCTGTTGGTTGCTAGAATCAAAGGTTTATCCCCAGAAAAAACTAAGCATAGGTTTGAAGAAGAGCAGAAAGGGAGCCAGGTTGCTCTGTGTTTTGTCTCTCTCTCGACTCCACCCCCACATGTGTGTCTGTGTCTGTGTGTCTGTCTACTCCTTTCCTCTCTCGCTCTCTTCTCCGGCTGCTCCTTCTGCTTAGTCATTGTCGCTGTTTCCTCATACCTTAGGCATTCACACGGCCCAGTAGAGCCACCCAACCTTAACCCTAGAACTTGCTGGAACCCCAACGTCCTCCGCTCCCCGCTTAACTGTTCTAAAGTCCCCAAGTTGGAATCTGATGGCTCAGTTCATATTTTCAAGCCAGGCCACAAGTCACTGACCAGGCCAGGAATTAGCTGCCCTTTGGCCAGATCAGTGTAGTTATGGCCAGGGAGGGACTCAGGTCACACAGTACACAGCATGGTCACTCAGGGCAGCAGGAGACTCCTGGAAGATGGAGTGGGTGGGCAGATATCCTAAAATATCTTTTAGTACACCCTCCCCACCCTGGGACCCAGGGGCCCAGTCTTAACAGTCGGGTTCCTGTGTTGCTGCCCAAATCTCCTTGCTGGCAATAGAACCCAGGACCCAGTACATCTGCTGTCCCTCCCCAGACATCTAGCTGGGGAGGGACATCAGTCACGGTTCTCCCTCTCTTGCTCGCCTTCATGCCTTTAATTGTCTCAGCTTAGAGGTTACCAAAGCGCTTTCCACACTTCATGGGCACGAGCATCAAACTGTGCATTTTGTTAAAATGTGTGTTCTTACTCAGCATCCCTGAAGAAGGACCTGAGATTTTGCATTTCTGACAAGCTTTCAGGTGGCACCAACGCTTCTGCTCTGAGCACCTCACTTTGCTCAGCAAAGGGTTTTAGGACTCAGTTTGTTTCCTGCTCTTTAGTTCTAGCTGGTTTTCGTTCTTAAGCAGTTTGCTGTTTTTGAAGTCCTAGTCCTGGGACAGTAGGACAGCATCGAGTTGTGCATGCAAATGATGTGAAAGCTGGACCCTGATATCCAAGAGACTTGAAATTAACGAGCCTGTATGTGTAAGGAGGTGGAAGAAATTATATTTCTTAGCATTCTAGAAAAACTCATCCCTGGGAGAAAAGCTGTCACTATAGAAGACTGGACCCCATGTCCCAGGAAGCTCCGATTAGGGCCAGCCCTAAAATGTCCAGTCTCTGGTGTGAAGGCCCACAGACCATATGGCCAAACATTGAAAAATCATAAATCAGGGGAACAAACTGCTAAATAAAATGTGTTCCACCTTCCTGTCTTGATAAATATATCTTTAAAATGACAATATTTAAAAATACATGTAGAGCTATGGTTTTATATGCCCAGATCAGTAAATTGTCAAAGAGGACTGAACATAATTATTATCACTTATGTCTTGGTGGTCAGTTGATGGACCAGGGAGGTTTGAAAGATTAATAAAATAAAACAAGCATAATTTGTAAGCCATTTCATTTCATAAAATTTATTTTTACCTTCATTTCAGCAAAATTACTAAAAAGTCCTGATAATATTTTTCACATAATTGTGTTCTATTGACAATAATGATCTAAAGGGTTACAAAAATAATTGTATTCAAAGTATAAAAATGGAATATATTTTATCAAAAAATAAATAATATAAAATAAAAAATTACCTTTCATATGTTTTCAAAATAGTTGTTTTGCTTCTAAAATATTTGACATTACCTATTATAATTAAAAAGCAATGCACTTATAATTAATGAATATAAGAAATTTTTCATTGAAATTACTTAAATAGAGCAGAAATGTTTATTTAAACTTTTAAAAATTTAACTACATCGGGCTGGGCGCGGTGGCTCACGCCTATAATCCTAGCACTCTGGGAGGCCGAAGCGGGCAGATTGCTCAAGGTCAGGAGTTCGAAACCAGCCTGAGCAAGAGCGAGACCCCGTCTCTACTAATAATAGAAAGAAATTAATTGGCCAACTAAATATATATAGAAAAAACTTAGCCGGGCATGATGGCGCATGTCTGTAGTCCCAGCTACTCAGGAGGCTGAGGCAGAAGGATCGCTTCAGCCCAGGAGTGCGAGGTTGCTGTGAGCTAGGCTGATGCCACAACACTCTAGCCCGGGCAACAGAGTGAGACTGTCTCAAAAAAAAAAAAAAAAAAAAGAATCTTGGTTTTATCTGGCTTACAGACATTAGTCAATTCCTAATTAGGAAAGAGTTCTTGTTTGATATGACCAACCATTTCCAACTAGAGATTGGGAGGAAGGAAAGCCCTTATAAACTGAAACCTAAGAAATCAATGTTATTCTTAGAATTCCACTCCACCGATTATGACAACGCTGGTAGCTTCATGAAAGGACTGAGCGGAGCCAGGTTACAGAGGGTACCCAGAGGGTCAAGATCACAGGTTCCATTATGAGGATCACAACTTCTACACCTTGTCTGGTAAACTCACTGAAGACTGCCAAGTGAGCATTCATTCCTCAGGCATTTACTAAGCACCCGTCCGGAGCTGGGCATGTGGGAGTTCCAGCATTCACCCCAAGGAATCTTAAGGCATTACAGCTCTCCAGAGGCTGGGTATTAGAGCAGATTTTTTGAGGTAGAACAGATTCTAGTTACCTTAGCCAGGGAGGTTTTCCAATGTCTTAAGCCCTGGGCCTGGCTTCCTGCTTCCCTTGTTCTGTGGTCCTGCTCGTGGTTACACTGTAGTGCTTGCCACGTGTTAGTCCCATTGACTTCTCAGGTTTTCAACATGATGACTACATTCCAATGCTCTGCACCCCTTTGGCAGGTGGAGCCACTAGAGAAATAACAGCACAGTCAAGCTTAAAAATGGTTTGTAGCAGATGGACAGGTGAGGAGCTGGGCTGCCGGATGACACCTCCACCTATCCTAACTCTGTGAGAGGTGGGAGACCAAAAGAGGTCTGGATCCTTCCTCTGAGAGGATTCAGTTGGCAACCCTGTAAAGTACATAACACCTGCCTAGAAGGTTCAATACAGCATTTAAGACTTCTTTTTAAATTCCCCATTGTCAACCTCTCCGGCTCTCCACCCACCTTCCCATGTGTGCTCTGCCTCAGCCACACAATGGCCATTTTCCTCCCATGGGGCCTGTTTCCTTTACTCTCAATTTAAATTCAAAGTGGGGAAAAATTGCACTTGAGAATGAATCATCCATTTTATTTTATTTTATTTTGTCATGTGCTCAACAGCATCTCTCTTTTTCTCTCCTCTCCCTGGCAGGTCACAGAGATAAATTAAAAATAAAATCTACAAGGAAAATAATTTATAAAAGCACTCCCAGGCTCACACCTTCTATCCCTACTGTTCAGTTAGGAACCCTCTTCCCCCCTATGCAGAGAGGAATCAGTGCTTTTCTCCCCCAACTCACTCCTGCTAGTCTAGGGCAGTACTTCAGAGCCTGGCAGAGCTGGGGGCAGCAGTGGTAGTTAAAAATAAAGACACTATGGTCCTGAAACCATCTGGCCACCTTGGCTCCCCATCTCTGCCTCCCCCAGGCAGTCCTCCAGGAACCTGTGCTAAGCTGGAGCTGTGGAGAAGCTGCCTGTGGCCCAGAGCTTGGGGGTTGCTCTCAACCCCCATTACATGCACCTCCCATTCTCCTAGAAAGAAACCCAAAAAAGAAAGCAGACAGACACCTCAGGACAGAGGAGAAAAATCCCAAGTGTTCACACAGTTACACGGAGTCTTTATGGCAAAGAGAACATTTAGCAGCTTTGAATATTGGGGCATCTCCTTTTTTACTCAACACAAGCATTCTAGACCCTATAAGTGAAACAGGGCACAAGCCCTAAAAAATCAAAGCGCAAGAAATTCTAAGAGGACTAGTTTTTTGTAGTTGCTGGGTTTTGTAGTTTTTGTTTTCCCAGTTACAAGCCCAGTTGTTGGTAGGCAGAGGCCTGAGAGAAGGGTCACTCCCCAGTGTTGTGCTGGATACTGCCTGGAGGGTGGTGCACTGGCTTCTCCCTCCATCCCATCCGACGGCCTCAGGGAAGCTCCCAAAGGAGGAAGGCCACAGGCCCAGTACCTGGAGCACTGCCAGCACCACACCCAGCTACATCAGAGCTACAGGCAGCCGTGAGGGGGTGAAAGGTGCAGGACGGGACACAGATACGGGATGACAGGAAGAGTACAGCATTCACATGCAGGCTCTGATGGAGACAGTGCGAGCCTCAGCCCAGAGGTGGCTGGAGCATGGAGGGAGATGGCAGTGGCAAGGCAGTGAGTGACATGCGTAGTGTTGGGGCCGCTGCAACATGGGGCCTCGTGACCACTTCCTGTTCACTCTATCCTTTGACCCTAAACCTCCAAGCCAGTGCTGAGTACCAGTGGTTCCTGTTAGACTGAAACATTACAGGCGACAATATCCAAGAGCTCCCCTTCAGGGATGCCAAAGTGCAAGGAGCAGAAAGTTAACAAGCCTCTCCCCGATCCCACCCTGTGTCTGGGTACCCCCCTGGGGTGAAATGGGGTTTATCACACCAGTAATCTAGGCCCACCTGAGTCACTCAAACCTGCTGCCTGGAATCCCGGCCAAAGCCAACCTTAACCTTCCCTTTGATTTTCTTCCCGCTTTGATTTTTTTGGGGGTTTCCTTCCTTCCTTCCGGGAATGAGACTTTCTCCTACTTTCCTCTCCTATCACAGGTCCCCCCTTCCCCTCTGTGGGCCTTCACTCTGCACAGCTTTTCGACCTCCAGCAATGCTGGCACCACCCCTGCCTCACAGGAAAGGGGTAGGGTGAGGACCCTGTCCACCCAAATGGTCTGGCCACTTCCACCCCACCCCAGTGGGGGAGTCGAGCCAGACAGCGCCTGCGCCTGCGCCCGCCTCTTCCTGTACACTGACCCGCAGTCATCCCATCTGAGAAGATATATTGGATAAGAAGGCATTGAAGTCCCCGCTGTAGGTCCAGGTCCAGGTCCAGGCCCAGCCCTTCTCCAGTTTCGGTCTTGGTGAACGTCAACCCCCCTTCCTCCCCAGGCTCACTTTCTCCGGTCCTTTGGCTTCCTCTCCTGCCGCCGAGCCTGCTGGTCGGCCATCGTGCGGGGGATGAGGAGGACACTGCCATCCCCAGCGTACTGGAGCGCATACTGACTGGGCGAGTAGGGTCGCCCGTTCTCATCCCGCAGCCGCCCAAACACCTCCTGGTACAGGCTCTGGACCTTCTGCTTCATCTGCCGCAGGGACCGCAGGAACTCCACCTTCTCCCGCAGCAGCCGGGCCTTATCGCGCTGCAGGTCTTCCACGTCGCGCTCCAGGTTCAGGATGGTGTCCAGCTTGCGCTTGCGGCAGTTCTGCGCCGCCATCTTGTTCTTGCCCCGGCGCCGGATGTCCCGGATGAGGCTCAGCTGGGCCTCGCTCAGCTGGTATTTGGACAGCAGCTCGTTGAACTCCTCCACGGGCAGGTTGATGATTTTGTCATTGGTGAAGGGGATCTTCATGGCTCGGGCTCGGTGCTCATCCCGGCTCATCTGCTTGTCCAGGAAGTCGGCCTGCTTCTCCTTGCTGCCCTTCTTGAGGGCGCTGGGTGGCGGCAGGTCGGCAGAGTCGAGCGTGCTGGGCGCCATGTTGTACGTGTGGTTGTGGCCCACGTGCTCCAAGTAGGGCAGGCAGGAGAGCTGGGACGGATCCTGGTAGCTCATGCGGCAGAACTTGGAATACTCAGGCTGGTAGCCCACAGCACCCTCGGCCTCTTCCAGATCCAGGGTCTCAGAGTCAGAGCTGTAGCCAACGGCACCTTCCTCAGAAAAGGAGGAAGAGGCAGAGGAAGACGCTGAGGAAGAGGAGGAAGAGGAGGAGGAAGAGGAAGAAGAGCTGCCTTCAGAGCTGCTCAGGGAGGAAGGGCTATGGCTGGAGTCCAAGGAGAGGCCTGAGTCAGAGTCAAACTCCTCCTCGAGCTGGGAGGCCTGCACAGGATTAAAGCCTTCTTCAATGGCCAGGTCCATTAGGCTGATCTCATCCAGCATGGCTTCGTCTAACAGACCCCCCAGCGGGTCAGGCAGCTCCGGGCCTGCTGTGTCATTGGCTGTGCCGTTGAGCTGGGGTGGAAAGAAGAATCCTGCCAGGTTGGTGGAGCCAAAGGTGGAATTGAGGCTGGTGGAATTGCTGGGGACCAGCGGGAGCAGCGTGGAGCTGCCAGCCACAGGCAGGCTTTCCACCTCAGAGCTGAAGAGTGAGAAGTCCTGGCTGCAGCCCCCCAGGGATGCCTGATGCAGGCTGACATTCTGATTGATGGGAGTGTTGGGGGCAAGGCTGTAGTTGGTGCTCAGTGGGTCTCCAGGAGGGGCATTGTAAAGGATTTCACTTGCTGACGTGTTCACTTCCATGGCCTGGGAGGGGAGAAGAACACCACTCTTCACTAGGAGGAGACCCCTGCCCTAGTGCTCACACACTGCAGGGACCCAACAGAGGCACAGACAGCTGCATGGGTATAAAGGCAAGAGACTGGAAACCAAAGCCCACAGTGTCACCTCCTGGCCCTGCTTGTTCCACCAGGCCTGGCAGAGATGGATTCCTTCGCGTGGGCTCCACCCCAATGCAGGACTGACCAGCTCCTGGTCATGTCTGGCCAGACTCCCCATCTTTGAGGGAGAGGAAGAAAACACTTAACACTACACCTCGTTATTGCAAAACCTTGCCACACCACTTGCTGAGTGACCGTGGGCACATCATTTAACTTCTCTGAGCTTCAATTTCCTCACCTTTGAAATAATAAAGGGCTGACCAGATGATTTGTGAGGACCAAGTGAGACCACGAAAGCTGTAAAGCACTATGTGAGTATCAGGTATCGTTAACTCAGAAGCCTGGAAGCACCCAGCCACGTGACTATCTGCCTGAAGGAAAGGAAGAAGGTACACCTAGGAGGCAGGCCCTGCTTTGGAAGGCTCAGTCCTGGGCTTTATTTAAGCCAAACCCCACTGCCTCACGGAGACACCTTCTCATGGCTCAGACAGAGAAGTATTACTCCCTTCTCTCCCCAGAGATGGAAAAGCAACTGAGTGCTAAGATACCGTATGCAATATCCGATAGGTTTGTGCCCTGTCCTACCTGCATTTCCATGATGGACATGAGATCTTGCCACTGCTGTTCCAAATCAAATGGTGACTCTGTCCCCGTTAGGAGAGGAGACAAGAGGTTGTTTTGAAGAACTGGGGGCTCACTCTCACTAGGCACTGCTTCTGTTATGCTGGAAATGTCTGCTGGAAACTAGGGCAAAACACAGAGGCTTTAACAGGGGAGAAGGAAAGACCACCTTGTGCTTTCCTCCCAGAGACTACCACCTAGAGTCTACTTCTGTTTCTTCCTTCCTCTGCATTTACCCCCAGCAGCCAGGACAAGGCCAGAACCAAGAGCTGGCCCCTCAGCCTTGGAGGGACACACCACGTGCAGGCTGCCCTGCTCACTCGGTGGTCTCTCCCTGGAGTCCTGCTCACCTCAGCATTCTCCCCAAAGGGGCAGGTGGCCTCCAGCAGCCTAAGGCACTCTTCCAGGGACAGGGCCGTCTGGTCCTCCCCACCAGGCACCTGTGGCAATAGCAACTGTATAAGTCTGACTGACCTGGGCCTTGGGTGCCTGGGGCTGAAGCCTCTTCCCCAGCATGGCTGCAGGTCTGCAGTCTCCCTCCCATTTCCCTAATCCCAAACTCCCAGAGACAACAGAAGGGAGAGTGGAAGAGTCCTAAAGCAAGGAGGAAGATGCTACATTCTTCCGCCCTCTGCGTTGTCCGTTGTCAAGGACCTCTGCACTTGCTGCAGTCCACCCCCTCCTCCTCAGCTCAGCCACTATGACTTACAGACCCCAACCCAATAGAACCCAAAATAGAAATTCAGGTCCACCCCCCCCCCCGCCCCGCGACACAAGCTGCCTTCTCTAAGGGAAGTTTCTGAAGAACTGAAGCCTGGTTTGTGAGTTTCGGGGTATAGGGAGGAGAAAAGAGCCCAGCAGGCCGAGGTGGCGGTACCTGTACAGGGAAGCTCTCCCCGGTCTCTCCATCCACTAGCAGGTTTCGTGCCAGAGCTTCGGCTCCCTCACCGGCCCAGGTGTCCTGCTCGCCTCCATCTTGCAGATCCTTATCCACATCCTGTTCCTTTTGGCGCTGACTATAGTCAAAAACCTCACGCCCAGCCCCCAGGTCAATATCCTGTCGCCAAAGGATGTCAATCAGATCTATGTCCTGAAAGACAGATCACCATGACTTTAGCTTTTGGGTTCCAGGGCCCCTCCCTATCCTGCCCCTCTGAGGTCCCTCCTAGTGTCACTCCAGGTAGTCCTCAATGACACCCCTCTCCCAGCCCTGCACTCTGCCAGCCTTTACCCCCTGCCCCTCTGCACCAGCAAGCCTCCATTCATCCATTTCCAGACACTATCCCTTTCCCCAAAAAGAGCCACTACAGAAAACCATTAGCATGGCCATCACCATAAAGTCTAAAGGGTTAGGATCCAGACTAGAGACACACCCAGGCCACAGGGCAGGGCTGCCTCACTCCTACATAAGAAGGGGGGAAATCAGGCGACACTTCTCATTCTGGGAATGGGGACCCCTTAAAACTTGGTTTGTAGGAAGCTGGCCAGGTAAGGCAAAGGCAATCTGTCACCCAGAATTGCTTAGCAGTGGCCAGGCTTGCATCAGCCTGTGGTGCCATTTCATTTGCATAAAGGGGTGGGGTAGGCTGGAGAGGAAAATCCCTGCATTTCCAACCACCTGATGCAACCAATGACAGCGACATGCTGTCTCCAGCCCTTCCTACAGCCATTCCCCCTTCCCCAGCTGACAGCTGGAGTAAGGCTGAACACCCACAACTGCTAAAGCCCAGGCTCACCTCAAGATCCACCCCTGCCAGAATTCCCACTCTCAGCTGATCCTGGCAAGCTGCCTCCACCCCAGGGGAGCTTCAGGCAGTCAGGTGACCCCACTGAGCATCCCACCCCTGCCCAGGCCAGCCCCACTGTGTCCCTCACCACACCCCAGGACTCACAGATTCCCCATCAGCCAGCCTACTCAAGGACACAACCCCCATCACTGCTCAGCTACAAATGCCACCATGGGCACCAAAATGCCTCCCTCCTGCTCTACCCTGGTGGCTCCTGAACATTCCTGCACCAACCACCACCCCATTGCCACCCACATAGAACCCCAATAAATAGAGCCATTTGGGCTTCCTATACATGCCGCCCCCTGTGGCTGAGCCCTCCCTACAAGTCTGAAGAAACCCTAAAGTGTTGCCTTCCATTCCGGTTTAAAAAGCAGACAAACACTTTCCAGAAAGTAATATCCTTAGATCAGACCCGCCTTCCTGGCCCTAAGCAGGTATCCCTTTCCCACCATAACCCTCCCGATAATAAGACCTCCCAGATGTACCACTCCCTTTAGTCTCCCCACACACACCAACCTGAACAGAAGCCCTGGACCCAGGAGCAGAAGGGGGCTGGGCCACCTGGTGACCAGCCAGCAAAGAGTTAAGGGGCCGGCTGCCTTTGGCATGGCCCCCACCACTGTGAGAGCTGCGGTCCAGGCGGGTCATGGTCTGCGAGATGAGCCCCAGGGCAGCCAGTGCCGGGAAGCCGGACAGGGGGCTGCAAGGAGCTCGTGGCTTGCAGGGAGCACACCAGGCTGGAAGGGTGGCCCCTTGCTAGCTCCAAGGGGCCCGAGGAGGGTGCCCCGCCCGTGCTGCTGCCTGGGCGGCCCAGCCCAGCCCCCTTCCTCCATCCTTGAGCAGCCCCCTCCCACCTCACAACCCCAGTTCCACTCAGGCGCCCAGCAGCCCCCACCCTGAGCTCACCGCAGAGGCTGCAGTGAGATGGGACTCCCACCCCATGCTCCGTGATCAAGCTGCAGAGGAAAGCAAGCTCCCTCCTGGGCCTATCCTCCCGCTCCTCCCTCTCTCCCCCTCCCCACGCCCCCCAAACTTGTTACCTAGGCTGCAGCACGGAGCCAATCCCCTCCCCCTCCCACCCCGCAGGTCACTGCTGAGGCTGCAGAGAGCCAATCCCCTCCCCCAGGTCAGCAGCTGGGCTGCGGAAAGAGCCAATCCCCTCCCACTGTCGTTACCTAGGCTGCGCCGAGAGCCAATCTCCTCCCCCAAGTCTCCGCTGGAGATGCGGAAGGAGCCAATCCCCTCCCACCGCCTGTTACCTAGCTGCAGACGGGAGCCAATCTCTGCACCAGGGCAGCTGGAGAAGCTGCCGCAAGGAACCAGCCCATCCCTGGGCCGCCTCCGTCTCCTTGAGGAGATGCACCCAGGGGCGGGCAGCCCCACCCAGCCCAGTCAGTCAGCTGGGGTGGCGCAGTAAGAGCGCCCTGGGGGAAGGGGTGCCACTCTCCTCCCTCCTGTCGCATCTTGCTCATCCAGCCCACTCAGGACTAGGCAGACACTCCTCCTGCAGCTTCTCCCGGAATCTAAATGCTTTGCTGGAAGTGGAAGTTTTCTCCTTTCTCAGGAAGGCTGTGGCCAGTCCTCAAGGCCAGGGACCACACACCAGGCTGGGCAGGAACCCAAGGCGCCCAGGCCCACCATGAACCAGGGGTTCTGTCACCCTAAAACAGGCCAGACTAGCAAAAATGGGAAAGCCATTTTTGCACATGTGCAGCAATGTCACAGCAACCAGGCCTAGTCCCAAACAAGAGAAGACACAACCCTGAAGCCCTGCACTTCGGGAGGCAGGTACTCCGCAATGTCCTGGCCACAAACATGCCCCCTACTCTCCTTTTCAGCCCAGCTTGGTTCAAGAGCACTCTCTGCCTGATCCCTGGCCCACATCTCTCCAATCAGGAAAGAAGCCCCGGACAGCATCAGTATCACAATTCAGACTCCCTGGACTGGCTTCTCAAGGGGAACTGCAGCTCCCTCCTCACTACTGCTCCCTGGAGCCTAAGGTCAGGTCAGAGAAACAGTATGTTCTCTCTGGTCACAGCCTGCTCCTAGCCTGGAAAGAGCTGTAAACAGGCCACCCCCCTGCTCTGGGAAGAATGCCAACCTCGAGGGGAATCCTATCCCTGACAAGGGCCTAGCCTATGGCTGTCCATCAGACAGGCCTGGCAGCGGGGAGCACCACCACCCCAGGGATAATACCGGCTCCAGCAGTGCCTGTCACATGCTCTGGACCTGGGTATTTTTATCCCGGAGTTGCTGAGGAAATGTTGTTCTAGACACATAACAATCCTCCCTTCCCCCATGCCCAGCCTGGGCCCCTAATGCTGACCCACCCCACCTCCCAAGGAGCAGTGAAGGCCTGAGGTCACAAAAAGCACAACCTTCATGAGGACCAAGAAACAGAGGAAGGCAAGGTCAAAGTCCCAATCCATCCCGCCCCAACCCACCTGATTATAACCAAAACATCCCATCCCATCCCATCCCATCCCAGGAGAGCACCTGGCAGGAACAGGAATGGAGCTACCTCTCCATTTGCTCCAGGGTTCCCAGGAGCAAACCCAGTTCCCCCAGCCCTGAAGGAGCTACCCTGGGGCAGGAGCATGGAAGCAGAGGCTGGGAGGCACACCTCGTCAGGACACTGTGCCAAGACTGCAGCCCACTGAAGGAAAGAGGAAGGGGACGCAGAAGAGAGGTGAAGTTCCAAGTCGGCCTGCAAGAAGCTAAGACAAGAGGCCCTGAAACGTAAGAAATGTTCCTGGCTCTCATGCTCAGATGGTCCTAGTTCCTCTCAAAGTAGATCCAGTATGAGCCAGCCCAGCACAGAGCAGCGTTTCTCAACCTCTGCACTACTGACAAGTGTGGTCAGATGAAAATCTGTTGTTTGGGGTCATCCCAGATTGTTTAGGATGTTAGGCAGTATCCCTGGCCTCTACCATTGGACATCAGTATCACCCTCCCTCCCCCACAAGGTACGACAACCAAAATTTTCTCAAGATATTGCCACCTGTCCCCTGGGGGACAAAATCATCCCCAGTTGAGGACCACTGGCCTGTAACAAGCCATATTCTTTGACAGTCACATTCAGAGAACCAAGCTCAGGGAACAGGTTCCAGTGCAGGGAGGGAGGCAAAATGTGGTCTGATCTGGTGGGCAGAAAGAGCCAAGTTCTGCGGCATCTACAAAACCTCCCCATATCTCAGAAAACCCATCCCAGCACAATCTGGCCTTCTCCTTCCCTAATGGCCAGAGGAGTGCAGTGGGCCTTTTCTCCAGCTCTTTAAGGCTGTGTGGCAAGCCAGAGCTCAAAGCAGTCTTATCATGTTGGTGGGGTAGGGGCAGCAGCAGCCATTTGCATAGTTCAAGGCAAAAAACTGCATCACTTTCTGCCCAGAACAGTATGTCAGCCATGTCATAGGAGCTAAAGATCTCCTCTGACAGCTCAAAGCAAGCCGACTTGGGCAACAGAACACAGTTTCTCTTCTAGCTCCCAGCCCTCTCTTCCCTACTCCCTGCATTGGCCTTCAGCAAAGAATGGAAGCCTTGGCCCTCTCCTGGCCAAGAAAAACTATCCAAATCTACCCTCTGGCTCAGGCCCAGGAGAGCTGAATTATCAGGACCTTATCACAGTAACAGGCCTGACCACAAAGAACTTCAAGGTATTTATGTGTTTTGATGTGGTGGGAGGTACAAGGCAAGAGTCCACTAAATATTTGTGTCTTAGCAACAGATATACACCGCATCCAAGCCCGTCACAACACGACTCCCTCCCCCACCCCAGGCCTCCAGTAGTCATGTTGAAATCCAAGCAGTAAACACCCTGGCATGTGCTAGGAACCTCCCATTGCCCTGACAGTACATTTAGAGGTGGGTCAATGGTTCAACACAGGGAGATGCTCCCAGCCCCCAATCCTAAACTCAAACAATTCAGCCCATTCCTATCTAAGAACAGTGCCTGAGACACCTCCCACCCCCCCACAACCCATCTGGCTCTTTATAAGGCTCAGTGCTGCGACCACAGTCCATTAGGACCAGCCCACCACCACCCCCACCCCAGACACCACCCACCCACCCTCCCCAGGGCCACTAACCTCTTTGGTTAAGTCTCCACTGACTGGAGGGGCTACAGCCCCCAAATCCTCCAAATCTTCACTGAATCCCTGCTCCGTTTCGCTTTCTCGCACCCCGTTGTCTGGGCCTGTCACATCTTGGAGGCCACTGGAACTCTCAAGGGTGAGGCCTGAGCTGGGCTGGGTGCCAGAGACAGACCCCTCCGGGTCCCGGTGAACCAGCCAGGCATTTACCTCAGTGGTTGGCACCTGGAACCTGTCCAGGGCCCTCACCTGACTGAGGAGCCGCCGGGCAGTGAAGTAATTGTCCAGGTCTATGCTCTTGGGGTGGATACCATAGCCATCCAAGGTATTCCTCAGGTTGTGGAACTGGGTCTGAGTATAGGCAGAACTGGGCCCCAGGATGATCTCCCGGAGCGGGGGGAGCTGTGAGGTCAGGTAAGTATCCACGTCCACCCGCACCCCAATCAGACTCAGCAGAATGGTGAACTGGAGAAGTCCTTCCGTTAAGTATTTCTTCAGAGAAAGCATTGCTGAAGGACCAGAATGTTTATGCTTTTTGGTTTTTAAATCTTCCAAAAGACAAATCAAGGCCACTGCTCTGCCGCTCCAGCCAGCAGGTTACCCTCCTCAGTGCCAAACCTCGTACCCCACCCTGGCAGAACACAGGGGCTGAGCTCCCTGATGGCCCCAGAGGAAAGCACACCCCGTGGAGCAAAGGCCACTCTCCAGACCACATTCACTTTCCCCTTCGCGACACCTCACCTCTCAAAGCGCAACTGTTCCTAACCCAGTCCAGGCCCTCGGGGCCCACGTGACTTACTGTCTCCACAGTCCACATACAGTCACTTCCTCACTCACATTAGTTGTCCTCTCTGTAGATTCCACTGCAGGCTGTTCTCAGGAACAGCTGATGATTTATTTTTTTCCTTCTCCCTCCTAAGGTTTATTTTCTTTGGCTGAAGCTACAGGCCTTTTGTCTTGGGTCAGAGTGTCCCGCCTCCTCCACACTTACCAGGGGGGTTTCCAGAGAAACCTGAAATAGGAATCACAGAGCAACAGGATAAGATTCCACACTTTTCACCCATGTTCAGGGTAGGAAAACCTTCACAGAAGGTAGAAAACAAATTAAAAGGTCACTTTTATAGGAAGAAAAAATCACTCTCTCTCAGAGAAAAACCAAAACAACCTGTTATAGACAGAACAACAACTATAAAAGGAAGGATCACACAGGGACTCAGTTACTGGATATTAAATTTACAATACCCTAAAAGGTAGCTTGCTTTGGATAAGCAGACAATGCCCAAGGCATCCAAAATATCTTACACCTTGTTTGATTTACCAACCCTCCCCCCCATACAGGCCATTACCCAGCTTCTATTTTTAACATGAGAAGCCCATTTCCCATCTTAAAGGAAAGTTGGTTTCCCATCTCGCAGGAGAAAACTGCCCCAACAGTTGTCCCTCCCAGTGTGAAAGGGGACGGAAAGATTACTAATGGGTGTGAAAGGACATAAGGACAATGTTCAGGCCAACACTTCACACAATAAAAGCCTTTTCTTTTCCTGATTTCCCTTTCCTATCACATTCATATTTAAAAAAAAAAATTTTTTTAAAGGAGGGAAGGAGGAGGATGGTGGGGGCCTTCACAGGACTAATGCGTCCACAATTTGCATAGGCAGGTTTTATTTTCATTCATATGACCTTCTGAGCCAAAGCAGAAGGATATGGCCAAATTCTCAACCCAGACTGCCAAATGAGGAGGGGGATGATCTGCCTTTCAGTTTCTGGTCTTTCCTTTTGAGCTTCCATTAATTTGATAAATCAACCATCTTCACTGTTGTGACCCATCTACCAACTTCGTTCTAAAGGTCTCCCCTCTAAAGGGATCTACACATACGCGCACAAACCCTCATTTGGTTAAACACAATTGCAACCCAGAATTCCTCCTTAACGCTATTCTCCCGTTCTCACGCAATTTATCACTAAAATTTCCCAAGGGCCAATTAAGTTCGAGAAACCAAAGTCCCTTAAAGATCGACTTAGGGCCAGAGGGCCCTGGCCTTAGTACAGTCCCACCCTGCCCCGGGTACCCGAGTCCGGCTGGGACCAAGTCGCCATGCCCACTCTCGGAGCCTCCGCTTCTAGCCTCCTGAGGCGGCAAGCGAACAAGTGCTACTTCCCTGCCTTGACCCACCCTTACAAGCAAACCCCACCCCGCCCTCCGTCCCTATGGCCCCACCCCACTCCTAAACCCGGGCCTCACACCACGCCTTCCCGTGCCTTCAATCCTGCCCAGTCCAGCCCACCCCCAGCCGGCTTTCGTCTCGGCCCCGCGCGCGGCCTTTCCCTGTCAGGCCCGGGGTTGGGCCCCTCGGAACAATCCCGTCGCCCCTCACTCCACAAGCCTCGGCCCCGCGGTGCTGCGACCCCCCTTCAGGAAAAGGAATATGTCCAGTACCAGCTGCTGAGCTCGGCGTCCGCCGCTGCCGCCACAGCAGGCCCTCAGCCCGGGTCCCGGCCTCGCCGCCGCCACCGCCGGCCGGCCTAGAGCTCCCCAGCCTCCGCTTCCCTCCCCGCCCCCTCCTTCCACCGCACTCGAAAGCCCGCCCGCCAAAGCCGCCTCAGGCACAGTTTGTCCAATCGACAGGCCGAGAATATGGCCGTCGCCGGAAGTCATTCTGATTGACAGGAGAGAGGGCCCAATGGCTAAATGTGCCTCCACCTCCCCGGCTCGATCTTCCAGGACTGACAAGGTCCACAGTCCAATGGGTGTCGAGGCCCGCCCCGCGGCGTGTGCCGGCCAATGAGTAGAGTGAAGGCCCTTGTGTACAGTGGACCCCTCCGCCGCGCGTTCTTTGCAGGCGTGTTACAAGGCTGGGTGCAAAGTGTACCTGGGTTCTTCCAGTTTTTCCGCGCCTGGGGGATGAGGGCCTGGGGCAGGGAATGAGAGGCAGTATCGCTGCCGCAGCGCGGAATCCCCCCATTGAGCGTTCCCACAGTGACTTGCAAAAGTCCAGTGAGACCCGAGGGGGCCGAGGTGGGGCAGGGAGCATGTGCTTCTCGTGGTAGCGACGCTTGTGCCGCCATCTTGGGTGCTGGCAGCGATGCCCCAATTTACCCTCGGTGCGGGCCTGGCGCTTCTACACCGGCGGTCAGGGACGGTTACTCCTAGTGGCCTGGGCAGGTCTCATCGCGGAAACAGCTCTGCGGGTGGGTTGTCACGAAGGTGGTGGAACGTTGGCGTTGTGAGAGGGATGGTGTAATAACGATTTTTGTCATGATACAGACACCCCAAAGAGCCCCTCCTTGCCTAATCACCCGCGGTGCTTATTAGTCTTGCTTTTTTAGCGACTTTCCTGAGTTTCCAGAGCTCTCCAATCCCATCTAGCCATATATATGACTCTCAAACATAAGTTACCCCCAGCATCATTTGGGGAGCTTGCTAAACTTGCAAATTCTGAGGCCCCACTGAGAGTCTGACTGAGTAACCGTGGGGTGGCGGCCTGTTAACCTGCCGGCCTGGGTAATTCTTTTATTTATTTTTTATTTATTTTTGAGACAGGGTTCCAATCTGTTGCCTGGGCTAGAGTGAAGTGGAGTCATCATAGCTCACTGCTCAAACTCCTGGGTTCAAGCAGTCCTTCTGCCTCAGCCTCTGGAAGTAGCTGGGACCGTAGGTGCACTGCCACCAGCACAGATCATTTTTCTCAGTTTTTTTGTAGAGTGAAGTTTTGCTGTGTTGCTCACACTGGTCTTCAACTTCTGGCCTCAAGCGATCCTCACATCTTGGCCGCCAAAATACTAGGAGTACAGGCCTGAGCCACTGAGCCCAGCCTGCTTGGGTAATTGTAGTGCAGGTGGTGCAGAGACCACATTTGGGGGATCACTGAGTTGGAGTTTGTACTGTGTTGCTCTCAGGTGTGGGACAAAGAGTTATCAACTCAAGTTCTCTCCTTGGAAGAGCCCATAGTCTATTGGTCAAGTCATTGGCCCTTATAGACTAAGGCTAAGGCCAACTGATAACTTACCAGATAATCAAATCCACCATGTGCTTGCAGAGTTAGGAGGCTTAGTCTGGTGTGGTTTAGACTATGAAGTACTTTTGCCATATGTAAACATACACCCGCATCCACTCATTGAATTCTTACAAAACTTCTGAGTTACTTTACCCATTTCAAACACCGAATCAGTTAACATGTTTTACTTAACTCATTTTACTATCTGTTTCTCAGTAAATACTAGAATATAAACTCCACAAGGACTATCAGTTCATGCATTAACTGTTGTGTCTTCAAAATGTGAACTAAAATAAAATCTGAAGGCTCCCCACCACTGGCTGACTGAATGGACCCCCTCCTGACTAAGGGGATACCTACCCTAAAACTGAATTGTCTGCCTTGAGGAGGGAGGCCAGACAAACCTGATGATGCCCCTCTCCCTTGTTGGAGATATCCTTTGTAACTCATTAGCAGGCCTAAGGCTATGCAAGACAAACCTGCAGTTCCTCAATTTACACAACAAATAGTCCGGTGGCTTGTCTCTGATTAATAGACCTCTTTATCTTAAAGCATTCCAAACCTTTAGACAAAGTTTCATGTCTTTTTTTTTTTTTTTCATCATCCAGACTACAAGGGGAAAAGCTTCATGTCTTTAACCAATTACAAGTCAAAGAATCTTTAAACCCACCTATAACCTGTAAATCCACCCCCAACTTTGAGATGGCCCACCTTTTGGGCCAAACCAATGTATGCCTTCCACGTATTGATTTATGACTTTACCTGTAATCCCTGTCTCCCTGAAATGTGTAAAACCAAACTGTAACCCAACCACAGGGAGTCCACTTGCTCAAGGCATCTTGGATGTGGCTCTGGGTCATGGTCCTCAAATTTGGCTCAGAATAAACCTCTTTAAGTTATTTTACAGCGTTTGGCTTCTTTTCCCTGTTGACAAACACTTAGAACAGTGCATGGAATTTATTAGACACTCAAATACCGAATAATTGAATGGGGACTCCAGGAGGCAGGCCTATGATTAGAAGTTCCTGTTGAAAGAAATTCATTAACTACACCTTGGAGGAGGTGTGGTTTTGAAGGATATGCCATGGTACCAAGAAAATAAGAGACCATTCAGCCCCTGAATTACTGAGACAAGGAAGGTAAATACTGCTATTGGGTAAGTAAGGAGGAGAAATTTGGGTGTGACTATTAACTTTAAAAATAAATCAAGAGCGTTGAGAAGGAAATAATTTAAAAACCATAGGAATGGCTGGGCGTACGGGCTCACTCCCGTAATCCTAGCACTCTGGGAGGCCAAGGCGAGAAGATCGCTCAAGGTCAGGAGTTCGAAACCAGAAGAGCAAGAGCAAGACCTTGTCGCTACTAAAAATAGAAACAAATTAGTTGGCCAACTAAAAATATATAGAAAAAATTAAGGCCAGGCACGGTGGCCACGCCTGTAATCCTAGCACTCTGGGAGGCGGAGGCGGGTGGATAGCTCAAGGTCAGGAGTTCAAGACCAGCCTGATCAAGAGCGAGACCCCATCACTACTATAAATAGAAAGAAATTAATTGGACAACTAAAAATATATGTAAAAAATTAGCTGGGCATGGTGGCGCATGCCTGTAGTCCCAGCTACTAGGGAGGCTGAGGCAGAAGGATTGCTTGAGCCCAGGAGTGTGAGGTTGCTGTGAGCTTGGCTGATGCCACGGCACTCTACAGCCCGGGCAACAGAGTGAGACTCTGTCTCAAAAAAAAAAAAAAAAATTAGCTGGGCATGGTGGCACATGCCTGTAGTCCCAGCTACTTGGGAGGCTGAGGCAGAAGGATCGTTTGAGCCCAGGAGTTTGAGGTTGCTGTGAGCTAGGCTGATGCCACGGCACTCTAGCCCAGGCAACAGAGTGAGACTCTGTCTCAAAATAAATAAATAAATAAAAATCATAGGACTGAAAGCTATCAAGGCTCAACTAAAGTTGCAGCATTTAGTTGAGAAGGTAGGAAAGATAGCATGCTAAGAGTGGTCATTTGTTTGGCACAGCAAATACAAAACAATTTTAAGTCCTGACACAGTTAGAACAAACAAAACCTGGATAATCCTTCACCGGGAGTCAGGAAACCTTAGCACCAGCCAAACTGTGTGTTTTAGGCAAGTCCATTTTCCAAGTGTCTTGGGCTGCATAACCGATACCTAGGATAAAAAATAAAGTGGATAAAAGGCTAACATGAAATCAAGAAAGATACATACACACTGAAATGAAATAACCGCAGCTGTTGGTGGGGAGGCCACACTGGGGAGATGAGGTATGGTTCTGTCATGTTATTTTGAGAGCTTAAATTCATTTGGTCACTTTTTTTTTTATTGAGACAGAGTCTCACTCTGTTGCCCAGGCTAGAGTGCTGTGGTGTCAGCCTAGCTCACAGCAACCTCAAACTCCTGGGCTCAAGCGATCCTCCTGCCTTAGCCTCCTGAGTAGCTGGGGCTATAGGCATGCACCACCATGCCCGGCTAATTTTTGCTATATATGTTTTTAGTTGGCCAATTAATTTCTTTCTATTTATAGTAGAGACAGGGTCTCACTCTCGCTCAGGCTGGTTTCAAACTCCTGACCTTGAGTGATCCACCTGCCTCAGCCTCCCAGAGTGCTAGGATTACAGGCATGAGTCACCGTGCCCGGTTCATTTGGTCACTTTTTAATGACGCATGAGTATCTTGGGATAGCTCCCATACCATCTTCTCCTTTCCCTGGGTCCTGGATGTGGAGAGAGTGGCAGGCACTGAGAAGAGGGGCCCATGTTAGGGAAGGGATAGGAGGGTAGTGATCTTTTGTTTTTGCTCACATTATCCTGTTCATTTTCTTTTGCCTCTGAACTTTAGGTTCAGTATATAAACATCTATAATAATTATTTGAGGATAACATAGGAGAGAGACGGATCAGGAAGTGTACTATCGGGTTAAAAGATAACTAGAGGGTGCTACTAAAAATAGAAAGAAATTAATTGGCCAACTAAAAATATATAGGAAAAATTAGCCAGGCATGGTGGGGCATGCCTGTAGTCCCAGCTACTTGGGAGGCTGAGGCAGGACGATTGCTTGAGCCCAGGAGTTTGAGGTTGCTGTGAGCTAGGCTGACGCCACAGCACTCTAGCTGGGGCAGCAGAGTGAGACTCTGTCTCAAAAAAAAAAAAAAAACTAGAGAGTGGTTAGAAAAACTTCCTGCTTAGCAGTTTTACAAAGGTAGGAAGAAAAAGGGAAAGACAGAGTTGCAAGGGCCAAGGAGAATATGTAGAGACAGTAGCAATTGCAACAGCAGGCCTGGCAGCCTGTGGGCACCAAGATATCTGATACTCATGGTAGGGGGCGGAGACAGAAAGACTAGAGTTCCAGATCAAGTCTGAGCAGGTGCAGACCTTCCCAGAACCTGCTGATTAACCTTGTAAAACCAAGGGTGTGTTTTTCTTCACCCAGGGAGCCACCCTTCTTCCTTCCCCAGACACTCCCCCATCCCCCCTTTGCCTGGGCCAGCTGTTGTTTTTGTTTTGTTTTGTTTTTAAGGGCGGGGAGTGAAGAAGGGGGTTCAATTATTATTTTTTTTTTTTGAGACAGAGTCTCACTTTGTCACCCTGGGTAGAGCGCAGTGGCGTCATCGTAGCCCACTGCAGCCTCAAACTCCTGGGCTCAAGCTATCCTCCTGCCTCAGCCTCCTTGAGTAGCTGGGAATACAGGCATGAGCCACAAATGCCCAGCTAATTTTTCTATTTTTAGTAGAGATGGGGTCTCACTCTTGCTCAGGCTGGTCTCGAACTCCTGAGTTCAACCTATTCTCCCGTCTTGGCCTCCCGGAGTGCTAGGATTACAGGCATGAGCCACCTAGCCCAGCATGGGACAGCTGTTAATAGGACAATTACTCAAGAAGCAAAAGAAAGATCCCGTGCTGATGTGTCATCAGTCCCGGTATATCCATTAAATTAGACTGAGACCACTGGAAAAAGTGAGCGCATGCGCTCATTCCCTAACAGAGAGGTTGGCAGCCATCAGTAAAACTGGGACTTGCCCCGTGACTCCAGGCTGCGCAAGAGAAAGAAGGCAGTGAGAAGCCAGGAAGAGAATTAGTTCTAATGCACAGGGATTTGGGAGTCATAAAAAGAGCCAGCTAACTATAAAATATAAACTATAAAATATAAACTGAAATCCCCATTCTCCGTGAATATCGGTGTTGACCCACCCAGCTTCCCTTATAAGAAAAGCTGCTGCTGCCACCAACAGGCACATCCAGCCTTCAGTCATCCCTGGAGGATGACACCTGCCAGGAACCCTCAGAGAAGGGGTTGTGGGAGGGTGGAACAGCTGGGACTCAGATTTCTACTGGAATAGCCGGGAATTGTCTTTCCCCTAAGGCTGTGGTCCCCAACCCCCAGCCCTCAGCCTGTTAGGGACCAGGCCACAGAGCTCTGCCAACCCCCCACCCCAGCCCCCCAGTCCGTGGAAAAATTGTCTTCCTTGAAACTTAGGAATGGGAGAGGGTGAGAGGGAGAGAAAGGCAGCAGAGCAGGTGAGCAGTGAGCTATCAATACAGCCGCTCCCCATTGCATCACCGCCTGCTCTCCGCCTCCCCCCACTCACCCTGGTCCGTGGAGAAATTGTCTTCCATGAAACCAGTCCCTGATGCCAAAAAAATTAGGGACCAGCTGCCCTAAGGCAGTCTTTTGGCCATTCTGGTTGCCCATTATTTTTCCTTCTTTAAAAATGTTTTTAAATGTTGCCAATCTATGTTATCTCATCCTCCAACCCCACCTAATCCAGGGAAATGGATTAGATGACTGTCTGAGATGTCCTTACAGCCCTTCTGAGAGAGTCTAGGATTACATCCTGTCAATACTAAATGTTAGCATGCCTTGCAAGGAAATCAATTAGTTTTCCTGCTAATCTGGACATCTGGCCCCCTTTCTTACATGGTAAACATCATTAGCAAGCTTGTTACCATTAGACCATCAAAAGAGGTAAAACTCTTCTGCAAGCCAGCCTCTTCCCTGTGCACCACTACCACTCTGTCTTAGAAGATTGCTTCTCAACCCTGATTGCACATTAAAATCACCCCAGGAGCTTGTAAAAAAAAAAAAAATACCAGTGCCGAGGTCCCACCCCAGACCAATTAAATCAGAGTCACCCAGAGCAGATTTTGGGCATCAGTATTTTGTAAAAGCTCCTCAGGTGACTCTTATGTGCAGCCAGGGTAGAGAATCACTAGCTCGGAGCAAAAAAGGTAATCAGGAGCGCAGACTAGAATCATCCCTGATTTGGGATGTGGGCTTTCTCAATCCTTGAGATTATATAGGTTATATAGGTCCTATATAGGTCCTAATTGACCTATGGATTATATAGGTCAATTCTTGACCTATATAATGAAAACGCCTCACTATTCATTCATATCTTGGCATAACATTTTTTGAAGCTGAGTTCAACTGTCCTGTGTTTTGCCATGTTGTCCCAAACATTGGGTAAGTTTCTTTACTTAGCTCTCGGTGTGACATGTCACAATCAGGGAGGTGCCATTGTGAGGTGGGAAGAGTAGGTGTTTTGGTCTCACAGCTGGATTCAAAATTCCAGTTCTGTCACTAGTTGGGCCATCCTGAGCTAAGTGGAGATAATAATATACATATTCATCAATCTTAAAAACCAGATCATGTGTATAAAGCCACCCGGGCATGGGGGCAGAGCTGAGGGCAGGGCCCTTTCTTGGCCAACCCTCTCTCCACTCACCCTACAACTTTATCACGGAGAAAGCCATGGGAGGCACTGAAGAAATTAGAGCTGTCCTTAGGATGGTCTATTGGAAAGCCATCCTGCAGCCAGACCTGGAATCTTTAGTTTTCTCTCTAGAGGATGCCACCAGCACACACATCCATGCCTCATGTTCCACACACACACCTCCCCCTCTTGACATTATAGCAGGAAGGATAGAGAGAGGTTGGTACCCAAGGGAGCTGTTTCTTCTTGTCACACTAGAACAGATGCTGAAATCCTAGGACAGACAGCACAGAAATGTGGCAGCAGGAGGGTGAGTCAGAGGAAACAGAATGGTCTCCCCTCCAAGATATACCAAGGCCCAGAGGAGAACCTAGTTTGAATCACCTGCCTCCTGGGACTCCAAAAGGCAGGGACCAATTTCCGATTGCAGCTACTCCACAGACTCCAGCCGGTCAGAGATGTGCACAGCCCCCTCCCCACCCAACTGCACCACTCCACACCTCAGGGAACAGAGGCCAGAGAAACATGAAGCCTGCATTTTTTTTGAACCCAGCTTTGGCTTCCCTATCCTGGAGAGGCTCTATCGCAGGGTCTCCTCTGCCGCACTGCACGCTTCTCACATGCTGCCAGCTTAAACTGCAAAGTCTTCTTGGGGGCCATGTTCTGTGGAAGACTCTGTCTGTCCCAACGCCGAGCACATTTAGCTTGCATTTTTACATAGAACTCCGTTAAAGGTGCACCTTAGGCTGGGGGGCAGGTCAGGAGTCCTGGGCTCTCTGTTAAGGGAATTTGGGTAGAGCTATCACTGGGGAGAATCTCTTCCTTTAAAAGTTGAACCTGGGCTGGGCGTGGTGGCTCAGGCCTGTAATCCTAGCACTCTGGGAGGCCAAGGCAGGAGGATCGCTTGA